>PVJA010009948.1:18194-59080 GCA_004027025.1 Myocastor coypus
TTTTTTTTTTTTTTTTTTTTTTTTTTTTTTTTTTTTTTTTTTTTTTTTTTTTTTTTTTTGACTGGTTGAGACAGAACTCAGGGTCTTTGCACTGAGCTATATCCCCAGTAGTCTTTTTTTCATTTTTAAAAAAATTTTCAGACATGAGCTCAAAGGGGCTGGGGAAATAGTTCCGTGGCACAAGTGCCTGCCTGGCAAGTGCAAGGTTGTGTGTTTGAACCTCAGTCCCTCAATAAAAAAAAAAAAAAGAAAGAAAGAAAGACATGAGGGGCACTCGGCAGGATGGCTCAGTGGTCTAAAGTGCCTGCGTAGGAAAGCTTAGGCGGCTGCAGGGACCACAGTTCGATCCCCAGCACCACATGCTGTGCCAGCCCTGCCCTCAGGGCAGGCTGAGCCGGCCATAAAAATAAATAAATAAACAAAACAAACGAAAAGTTCTGAAACAAGAAAAAAAAAAAAAAAAGGACATGAGCTCACCAAGTTGTTAGATTGCATAGACTCAGTTTGTGTTTGTAAGCCTCCTGCCTCAGCCTCCCAGAGTACTGGGATTACAGGCACGTACCACTATGTCCAGCTCAAATTTCTCTTTTTTATGAGGACACTAGTCATCTACCAGTGACCTCGTCTGAATGTGTTCATCAGTAAAGATTATATTTTCTTTTTAATCATTTATTTATTTATTTGGTACAGAGTCTCACTATGCAGCTCAGACTTGTAGCGATCCTCCTATCTCAGCCTCCCCCGCGCTCGGATTACAGGTGTGCACCACCATGCCTGGTCTCAGTGGCCAGCATGGTGCACCCGGGGCGGGGCTGGCATGGTATGCGGTACTGGGAACCAAATCCTGGTCCTTGAGCTTGCCAGGCAGGCACTTAGACTGTTGAGTTGTCTCCCCAGCCTGAAGATCCTATTTTCAAATGGGGCTGCAGTCATAAGCACCAGGAGTTACGACCTCATTGTCTTTTGGGGATGAAAGGTTGCAGTTCAACCTGTCACCAGGCCCTGGCCTTAGATGCCATGTGGCACCACTTTTGCCCCCAGTGGGAATCACTTCCCTTCCTAGACTCCTGGACCCCACCTTCCCCACGCCCTGAGGTGCTGGGGTTGCAACCCAGGGCGTCTGCCAGGCTGGGGGGGCGCCCTGAGAAACCCCAAGCTGCACCCCACCCTGGAACTTCCCTTTTGATGAGCACACTGTCCAGGACATGTGAAATGACAGGCAGAGTTGCAACCATTTTTAGACGATACAGTCTGCCACAGCCATGTTTTAAAAATACACATTTTTTAGCTGCTAGTGTTGAAGCATAAGGGGAATTTTCATAAACTTCACTTCTTGTTCTTGCAAACTCAGATGGCCCTGACTTATAGTGACCCTTGTAGTGATACGAGGCTGTCTCTCCCTCACGGTGATGGCAGTGGCCAGCACAGGTTGTCCCTTGTAGGAAGCCGGAGGGCTCTCCAGATGACCCACTTACTCCTCCGTCCTCTCTTCAGAGGCTCTGTCAGTGGCTATCAAGTCAGTTATTTCCCTTCTCAGCTTTTTTTTTTTTTTCACGTAGTTCTGGGGACCCACTCCTAGGGCATCCTGGGGCACCCTCAAACGCTCTGCAGAGGAAGCTGTTGGTGCAGAACCCCAGAACTCCCCCATGGTGAAACCACTGTGCCATGACCTGGACACCGCCTCCCTGGCACCCCCCACAGGAGGGAGCAGAAATGAGCCGCCTCTGATTCACAGCCCATGTCTGAGGACCAGTCTAGGCAGGAGCTCAGGGCTGGACGAGCAGAGGCAGTGGCTGATTACAGAGGGCAGGCCAGGCGGGTGTGGGAGGCCACTGGCAAGCTGCAGCCCAAGGTGGTCATCACAGCTACCCCTTTCCTGCCCCTCCTTCAGGGTCTCCTTCCCAAAAATGACCTCAGGACTAAGTCTGAGAGGGATTCCCTGACCTCTCATCCTTCCCATTCATCCATCTATGCTTTCTAGAACCTTCCTAGATCTTCCCTGTGAGGGGCTGGATCCTTTATATGACAAATGCCACAGAAGAAGATAATACCAAGATTACTAACACTCCTCCCATGTCGTCTTGGGGGCCTCACATTGGACAATAATTTTCTCCACTGAGCGATCACCGGCACAAGGCAGCCCAGGCCTAGGAGCTGGAGAATGGGTCCTGTTGTCCCAGGCCTCCCATAGAAGCATGTCAGGTCCCTTCATGAGCCTGGAGAGTCCAGCCTTCTACAAGTCACGGTGTGTCTGGAACAGTTCCCCAGGCAGCGGGCATGTCTTTGGAGAACCTAACTCTGTCATCTTGGACAGGCACTCTGGCCACTGGTTGTCTGCTCCTGTTTATGGAAGATTGTGCAACTGTAACAAAGTATCTGAGCAAGCTCTGGGGTTAATGTGTCCTTAACAGTGGTTGGTGGACTGTTGGCTTCTGGGCACGGGTTGACGAACTTGGGGACTTACTGTCCACCCTTACACTTCCCACAGTAGGGTGACAGTGGCAAGGTCTCAGGCAATGGGTAGCAGCTGCCCTGTCTCCCACGCAGTAGGCACCGTGCCAGGTCAAGAGAGCCGCAGGCTCTGCCTCCACCCACAGCCAGGCTGGCCGAGCCCTCTTGGCTCCCCACCCTTTGCTTTTCCCCAGAGATGGCCAAGAGGTGAGCACTTAGGCTCTGGTCACCAGCATCTGTGATTCATAGTTTTCAGGCCAGGGAGATTTTCCTGACCTCAGGGAATGACTGACTGTTGTTTAGCTCAGTTAGGGGTGGAAGCAATTTAAAGGGGGGAGGTTGGGAGAGACAGGAAGGCAAACATCCCATAATTGCTGATGTGATTCAGGGCTGGCTGAAGTTTTCTACAGAAATCTGAGGTGGCTGGAGAGGACAGGGCAGGGAGGCCCCACTTTCCATGTCCTGGGATATCCCGTCAGCCTCTGCCAGGTCATTCAACCTAGATTCCTCAAGATAAAGACAAGTATTGCAGCTTATGCAAGTTCTGGGCTGCTGTAATAAACCACCACCGACAAGCTAGCCTAAGCACAGATCTATTCTCTCAGAACTCTAAGGCCAGAAGGCAAAGGTCAAGGTCTCCACAGGGTCATCTTGCAGGGCCCTTCCCAAAGCTCCAGGGACCCTTCCTGCATCTTGCAGCACCCGCTGCCCGCTGCCCGCTGCCCGCTGCGCCGAGCCCCAGTGAACAGGGCTCTCTTTCACTGGCTTGGAGAGGCATCGCTCCCAGACCCATTCTCTCTCCACATGGCTTTTCCCTGGCATATGTCCTGCGTTCTCCTGTGTTCTCTCCTCTCACATAGGGACACTGGGCACTGGGTTTTTAAAAAAAGCCTCTATGACTTCACTTCATTTCCATTTCTAAATAGGGTTCCGTTTCCAAATAGCTTCACATTCTGAGGGTCGCAGTGGGTGTGTGCATGGGGGACAACATCCAACCTACTACACTGATGTTGACTACCTGTTCTGGGGACCACACTGGAGCACCACAGAGGCTCCAGCAAGCAGAGACTTGACTGCAAGCCACAGCAGGGCATGGCAAACTCCGAATCCTTCGTGTTTCCGTACATAAGCATGCTTGTTAATCTCTCCCGACCTCTCTCTCCTGTCATTCCATTCTCTTGCCTGAGCTATGTGTGGTTCAGGAAAAAAAAAAAAAAAAAAAAACCAGGATGATGTTTCGTTGCCCATGAAAATTATACACAAGTCAGGGTCCGGCGTCCATAAATAGAATCTGACTGGAGCACAGCCAAGTACATTCATTTTTGTATCCTCTATGGCTGTCACGCATCACACAGACATGGGACAATGTTTCCTGCCCAATCTGCCACCTAGTCACAGTTTATGGAGGTCTCTCCAGTGCTCAGGGCTCCTCTCTGGGACAAGTAGTGTCTGAGCTCTGGGGAAAGGCTGCTTAATAGCTTAAAGAGGGGACACCACGACATTGCGCAGATCAGGATTAACTCCCCGTTCTGACCCTTTCAGGGCAGGCCCTTCCACTTCTGTGTGGGCAGTGTCCTTAGCGGGACATGCCACCACCCTCTGGGGCTGCTCCAAGGATGAACTGAGCTATAGGAAAGGCCTGCAGGTGGTGTGGTAGTGTGGCACCTGCTCAGCTGAACACCACGGCTGCTATCTCTGTGGTTCTCGCTGGCTCAGGAGCTGGCAACCCACACCAGGCAAAAACCTCTTAACTTCTACAACACATGGGAAAATGCCATCTACTCGGATAGAAGTGCCCAATGACACTCTTTGTGTTTAATTCCACTGCTTAGGGATAGCAAGAAAGCAGTGTGCAGCAGAAGGGCGTTATCCTGTGACTCGGGAACAAGATTGGAACTTTCCCCATGGAGATCGACCCTTGGGAGGTCCGAGTAGGCCTCGCTGAGTGCCTGCTGGCTCCTATCTGCCTCTGACCCAGGTGCCACTCTGCTCTGTGCCCAATAGGGAGGCTACCCTGGGCAAACAGATTCCCACTGAGGATCGGGCTCAGTGACAGTGAGCTGGGGCAGGAGAGCAGAAGAGCAGAAGAGCAGGAGCGTGAGGCTGTGGGCGCTGGGCCTGCGGGGCCCTCCCTGCCTCCTTTGGGCATTTCCCTCGCCTCCTCCTGACTTCCTCTTTCAAGTTTTGACAATCCCATCCCCACTTGGCCAAGTTGGATCTGGGGTGGTAACGCCACCTAGCAGTCACCCACCCCTGGACTTGGAATACCCCTGTGGCTTCCCAGTGACTCACCCACAAGAGCAGTCTTTGTAACTCCTCAACTGAGCCTCAGCTGCAGTGCCATTGCCAGCTTGATTGGCAGGCTTAGCTCCCTGTCTCCTGGACACGCCCCGATTTCTAAGATTCAGGACTTTTCCACAGGTATTGCTTCCGGCTAGGAAGAATCCTAAGGAAGGGTGAATATGGCTAGGAAATGGGGTGGCAGTTAGGAATGATGGCGGTGAATTGCTCCCACTGCTAGAAGCTCTCAGACAATTTTCTCAAAATGCCAGTTCATGCTCACAAAATAGCAGTGATCCTGTGCCCGTGCAGAGTGCCGTATGGCGCGCACGTGATGCTGGCACCTCATCTCCCCCTTGTACCCACATGCCTTCTATGAGGCTGAATAGAGCTGTGGGAGGTTTGTACAACTCCCATACTGGATATAAAGTTGGGCCTTGAGCCTGGTTAAACATGAAGATTTGATAAACAACAAATAAGATTTGGGGATAAGCATGTCTCCTACAGAATCTGGTTAGTATTTTGTTGCTGTTGTTGTTGTTGGCATTTTAATTTCCTCTCACCTTCTTAGATGTCACCATAACAAAACATCTTTTGTTTTGGTTCATCTCCAGAAAGGCCCCTAAATAGGGCTCACGTGCTCAGAAGTTGGGTTCTGGGAAGGTGACTGGATCAAGGAGTGGATTAATCAGTGGATTAGTCCAAGGAGAGTTCAGAGCTGAGCAAGCTGGGAGGAGACAGGGTACAGTTGAAGGAGGCAGATCCCCGGGGGCGGTGTGCTGGAAGGGTCTGGCTTCTGCCTTGGCTTCTGTTTTTGTTCTCTGCTACCCCACTGGTGTGATAGGAACCAGAGCTTATTGTGCCCTTTCTGCCTTAGACCAGCCGAACAGGGACTAAATGCTCTAAATATCATGAGCCAACGACAAGCTCCTTTAAACTGTGAGTGTTGGACACCATATCGTGGGGACAGCAACTAAAACCTCCTTCCATTGCCCATAACCTCCAGAGGCCCTGCAGCTGCCTGGTCTCCTGTAGACTCCAGATACCCCGCAATTCCTTTGTATTATTAGGGAAACAAACAGAGCAGCTCTGGTGGGTTGGGCTTGTTCTTCCCCTGGTAGAAAAGAACCTGGGATGGGAGTGGCGATCAGGGTAGGGCAGCTTGGAAGGCATTACTTCTGTGAGGTCACTTCCCTACATTTGGATCTGTATGTGCCGAGCTGGAGAAGGCAAAAGTTGCCCCCCTCCCACTACTGGAGGCTGAGCAGGGTTTTGAGCAGGAGCTGGAATTAGTGAGAACTCCCATTTGCCAGCCCCATGATCCTTTTGGCCAGCTTAGGTAACTCCAAATGCTTTTGCCCATTTGAAATTCTGAGAGCTCTGAGAAGCTCTGTAGAGTTCTGAGCAGTCACCCAGGGCTTTCTTAGGTAAGGCTACCTTTCGCGGTTGGGGCAGTTAGTGCTTTCACAGCTCAAAGTAGCTTGTTATCTTAAGCTGAGGTTCCTTGGCTTCAGAAAGCATGGTTTTCCCATCCTCTTCTTGGTAGAACGACCATTCTATTTGTCTCTGGAACATGCATTGTTACTTCCTGTCTGATGTATTCATCTGATTGTGGAACTGTAGATGATCGAAGTCCAATGGCTGTGGTTAGGGAGGGGCAGGCAGTAATATGGAGGCAAATGAAGAAGATTGGAATTGAATACTGTGTAGCTTCTTCAAGGTGTGGAACACAGTACTTTCTTTTTTTTTTTTTTTTTTTTTGTCTTTTTGAGACAGGGTCTCGCTATGCAGTTCAGGCTGGCCTTCAGCTCACTTTTGTAGCCCAGGCTGGTCTCGAACTCTCACCGATCCTCCTGCCTCAGCCTCCCGAGTGCTGGGATTATAGGCGTGCGCCACCACGCCCGGCTTAGTACTTTCTGTATGTGCCATATTTTTTGGTGGTCAAAGCCCTTCCTTCCTTTCTTCCCTTTGTGATACTGGGATTTCTTTCTTTCTTTCTTTCTTTCTTTTTGTGTTTTTGAGACAGGGTCTTGCTATGCAGTTCAGGCTGGCCTTGAGCTCACTTTGGTAGCCCAGGCTGGTCTCAAACTCGCACCAGTCCTCCTGCCTCAGTCTCCCAAGTGCTGGGATTACAGGCATGAGCCACCATGCCCAGCCACTCTTTTTTTCTTTCTTTCTTTCTTTCTTTCTTTCTTTCTTTCTTTCTTTCTTTCTTTCTTTCTTTCTTTCTTTCTTTATTCCTTTCCTGGTACAGAGGATCAAACTGAAGACCTTGTACTCACCAGACAGGCACTTAGGCTGCTAAGCTGTCTCCCCAGCCTGATACTGGGAATTGAACCCAAGGCCTCACGCTTGCCAACCTAGCACTCTATCAGCCCTCAGAGCCTTCTCTTTCAACCCTGTCATTGTATCTGCTCTCTCTGGCCATCTCATTTCTCTTGAGAAAATTAGGGGCACTTTTTTTTTTTTTTTTTTTTTTGTCTCACCATCTGCAAAGGATCATCCTGGAGTTGGCTCACTCTTATGACTACAGAATCTCTTCCATGTTATTATCCTTTAGCCAAATATCCTCAGGCAGTGGACCTGAAGTTATTTCTAATGTGGGGTTAGGGATCCAAAGTAGTGTAAGATGAAAATTATATGTAGTCAAAATTACCCTTGAAAACCCCTTATCAGCGTGAAAATTGGTCATAAAGTACAGTATCCATGGTTTACACTATAATATAAGCAGAAGCTCTCTTATCTGACCTCCTCTTAACCACTCAGTCACTTTAATGGATGCTCTGTATTGCCCTAGTAAAACATAAACACCCCCTGCACCCCAAGTGCCAAAGGTGCAAGCCTGGTTTCTATCATTCCTGTGCATTTCTGTGCCTACAAAAAGGAGTGGTGGGTCTACAAAGAGTCCATTATCCTCCCCTTGTGTATGCCAGTTGTAGTTTCTATAGTAATGACATACTTTAATAAACTGTGATTTAGCAGACAAAATAAGAGTGGAAAAGGAGAATAGTTATTTGTTTGAAAATAATGTGGAATGCTTCAGAAAAACAAATACTTCAGTCAAGGCAAGCTGCAAAGGACAAGATGTGTTGAATTAGTCATGGGGCAGAAAGTACAACTTTACAAGGTAGTGAGAGCTAGGATTCTAAGCTGCCTTCTCCTTTCCATATGTTCTCTCTTTAAAGAGACGGAAACTGCAGTGCACCTGTGATATGTTATGAGCGTAATTTATGCAAAAGAGATGATAATAAAGAACCCCAAACTTGGAGCCATTCTTGAAAGATAAAACCAACACTGTGGCCCAACATCAGCAGATTGGTGAATGAGTTCACATTTATGTTTGAAGTAAAAATAAAGCATTTAAAAATATGATTTTCTTCCTGTTTTAATTTTATTTTGATTAATAGAGCAACTGCCTTATGCATAACTGTGTGATGTGCATGAAATGGTAGTGTAGGCTGTTAAGTAGGTGTATTCACTGAGTGATATTCGATATGTTTTATATTTTTAAAAAAATTATGTGTTTGGTACAGGGTCCCACTACGCAGCTCAGGCTCCTGTAATCCTGTTTTCAGCTTCCCGGGCTCTGGGATTACAGGTGTGCGCCACCATGCCCAGACTCATCTGCCAGCCAGAGCACCCAGGGGCGGGGCCAGCGATGCATGTGGTGCCAGGAGATTGAATCGTGATCCCTTCGTTTGCCTAAGTAAGCACTTAGACCACTGAGCTATCTCACCAACCCTTCGTGTATTTTAAAGGCACAGTGGTAGAGACTGAGCTCAGGGCCTTGCTCATTTGAAGCACAGACTCTTCCACTGAGCTCCCCTTCAACCTCCTATCCTGTTCTCATGCCTTCCCTCCTCTGCCTGTCTGCTTTTTTTTTTTTTAAATGAATTTAGTATAAGACCTACACAGTGGTTCTCAACCTTTCTAATGCTGTGACCCTGCAATACAGTTCCTCATGTTGCAGCGACTCCAAACCAAAAAATAACTTTGGTGGCTACTTCAAAACTGCAATTTTGCCACAGTTATGATTCGGAATGTAATAAGTAACATTTTCCGATGGCTTTAGGCAACCCTCTCTCAACCCAAAGGTTGAGAACCGCTGAATTCTACAAGGTCTCATGACATAGATTGGACTTGTAGTGATCCTTCTGTTTTCAGCCTCCCAAGCACTGGGATTACAGGTGTGTGCTGCCCACTCTCAATGGCCATCTCAGCACAGCCTTGGGGGAGGCTGGCATGGCACAGCGGAGATCAAACCCCTGGCTCCTTAGTCTGCCTAAGCAGGTGCTTTAGTCCATTGAGCTATCTGGCCAAAGCTCTGCTTTGGTTTTTGAGACAAAGCTTCACTATGCAGTTGCAGCTTGCCTTGAACTTGCAGGCCTCCTTCCTCAGCCTCCCAAATGGTAGGATTGTAGAGATTCACCATCATGCCTGGCTTTCTCCTAGTTGAGCCCATACAACTTAATTTAAGGGAGGCAAGAGTGATAATGTGATACCACTGTACTTATATTTAAGTCCTAACTCTAAACCAGGGTAGATCAGTGGGGTTAGAATCCCCAAACCACCTTTTATTTATTTTTGCCTTTTATTTTATTTATTTATTTATTTATTTATTTATTTATTCATTCATTCATTCATTCATTCATTCATTCATTTTGTCTTTTTTTTTCTTTATTTTATTTTTTTATTATTATTATTATTTTTCATTTTGTCTTTTTGAGACAGGGTCTCACTATGCAGTTCAGGCTGGCCTTGAGCTCACTTTTGTAAGCCAGGCTGGTCTTGAACTCACACTTATCCTCCTGCCTCAGCCTCCCAAGTGCTGGGATTACAGGCGTGCGCCAACATACCCGACCCACATGACTTTTGTCATAATATCCCAATCAGCGGGACCTAGGGCACTAGCTTTGCAGAAGTTAAAATAAAACTGGGCAAAAAGGTTGCCTTAAGATATCTGGTAGGGGTCTGGCAGGATGGCTCAGTGGTCTAAAGCACCTGCTTAGGAAACCTTGGGTGGCTTCAGGGACTGCGGTTCGATCTCTGGAACCACATGCTATGCCAGCCCTGCCCTCAGGGTGGGCTGAGCCGGCCATAAAAATAAATAAACAAACAAAAGCTCTGAAACAAGAAAAAATAAATAAAATAAATAAAATTCTAAAAAAAAAAGTTCTGAAACAAGAAAAAAATAAAATAAAAAAATTCTAAAGAAAAAAAGATGGGACCCAGCAGGATGGCTCAGTGGTCTAAAGCCCCTGCTTGGGAAAGCTTGGGCAGCTTCAGGGACCGCGGTTTGATCCTTGGCACCACATGCTGTGCCAGCCCTGCCATCGGGGTGGGCTGAGCCGGCCATAAAAATGAGTGAATAAACAAACAAAGGTTCTGAAACAAGAAAATAAATAAATAAATAAAATAATTTAAAAAGAAAAGATATCTGGTAGGTAATGCACACCTCAGTTGCTAGATTGCTTTTTTTTTTTTTTTTTACAAACAGTGGCTCTGCCCCTTCCAGGAAGACAAGCCACTCTAACTCTTTCCGCCCCATTTGCTCTCCTGGTGCAAGGATTTCATGAGATACAAGACATAAAGTGAGGCTGGGGAAATAGCTCAGTGACCTAAGTGCCTGCCTGGTAAGCATGAGGACCCAAGTTCAGACCCTGGTACCGCATGCCGTGGTGGCACATGCATGTAATCCCAGGAGAATCACCCGAGTCTGAACTGTGTAGTGAGACCCTGTATCCACTAAATAAATACAATTTAAAAAATAACAATTTAGGGGCCCGGCAGGATGGCTCAGTGGTCTAAGGCACCTGCTTAGGAAAGCTTGGGCGGCTGCAGGGACCGCGGTTCAATCCCCAGCACCACATGCTGTGCCAGCCCTACCCTCCTCAGGGTAGGCTGAGCCGGCCATAAAAATAAATAAATAAACAAACAAAAGTTCTGAAACAAGAAAAAGAAAAATTTAAAAACATGCCACGTGACACGACTAGCCACCAAGCACAAAGTGACTGTCACACAACTTTTAGCTACTGATGTTATTACTGATCACTGTTGCTTGCATAATAATCCAAGAAGCTATTATTCTAAAAATGTATAATAAACAAAATAACGTGCTTGCTTTGAAGGCAAAGACATCTGCCGCCTAGGAATCAAGAGGGCCGAGGGGGTTGGGCACTGCCAAAGCGTTACAGCGCTGAAGAGGGGTCTTTGGGGAAGAGATAGCTGGAGCACGCTACCTCCACAGGATGGGGTGGGGGGAGAATGAACATTGCTTCCCAATTCTAAAGCAAAAGTTTATTTATAAAATACTAACAGTTTGACAGGACATGGGCCTTCTCGTGGTATATATTTCAAATCAACTTCATTTTTTAACCTTTCATTTAAAAAATAAACCTGCTAACAAGCTATATGACATATAGATATATACTTTCTTACAGATAAGACACCTGCCATCAGGAATACTTTCCCCATCACTCGTCATTATATCTTTTAAATCAAAAAAATAAAGATTTATATCGGTTTTTGTCGGGGGAATCTCTGTGGGTGAGGAAAGGAAACACGTTTAAACACTTTTGGTTATTTACGGAAACAGAGAGAGGAGGTGGTAGTCCCGAGGGCGTGTCCCTGTGCGCAGGCAGGCGGTGATCAGGGCAGGCATCCCCGGCCAGGACTGCACAGAGGCACTCAGGAGCTGGCGCAGCTGCCCACGGGGTCTCCTTCCACCTTCCTGCCCCGGGGCCCCTCCCCTGATGCGGGCTCACTGTGCTCTCTGGGGGGTGAGGGACACCCCTGCCTATAGTGGCCTATGGTGAGGCTCTGGCACCTTTAGAAGCGCTGCTCGGGAGGCACGGGCAGCAATGGAAGGACTTGCGAGGCGTGTGCTGGACAGGGCAGCCCCACTGTGGCCTCGGCTCCTCTGACCCAGGCAGTGTCAGTTGGAGGGCGGGAGCGGAGGATAGAAGAGGCGGCGGTTTGGGTCTGCAAACTTCCTGGGGCCCTAGAAGGAAGGTGCTTCCGGAGCCCAGAGCATCTATTTGGTTTATCATGGCAGTCTGGGGGCAGAGCTCACAGGAAGCCAGGAGGCACAGTCAGGAGAGGCAAAGGGTGGCCTGGTGTGGGGAGCGTGGGCTCTTGGGGTACACCACCGGATTTCCTCAGGGCAGAGTGATGCACCACCAAAGGAGCCCGTGTGTCCCAGGGTGAACCTGCCCTGAGACAGCCACTCAGGCGGGGTACAGGCATCACGGCTCAGGAAATCAAAGGCCCACAAGGCTCCCTAGGACCCGTGCGCAGTGCCTGCCACACCCTTCTAACATGCCAGGTGTCTGGGAGGTGTAGGAGCCTCCCCTGCCCCAGAAGATATGTAAACAGGGGCAAAAAATATCTTAAAACAAACAAACAAACCTGGACTTTCACAGCTGGAGACCCTCCTGGGTCCCTCAACGTGGGGCAGTGGTGGGTTTTTCCCCATGGGCCCAGCTTGACTTCCTGGGCTCCTCTAGGAGCCGTGGTTTGCTGTGTCTTTACCTTGTACTCACAGATCCCCAGTAAACCCAAGTGCTATATGGGCCCTATCAGGAAATTCAGCTCTGGCCATCAGAGTGACCAGCAAGAGCCCCTTTGCTCACACACACACACACACGTATTCGGTGCACAACTGTGTGTGTGTATGAGCACAGGTGTGCATGGGCACCACCACTTCTGTGCACGTAGGTGTCTGCACAGGTGCAAATGAGTCTGTGGGGAGGGGCCAGGAGATGCGGTAGTGCACCAAGTGATCCATCTAGGGCAAAGGAAAACTGGCCTCTGGCGCTACACGCACACATACCCACACAATGGTTCGGTTCACCCCTGCTTCCTTCCCACAAACTCTGTCACCGGGCGGGGTTCAAATAATTCCCTAATGCAACCCCAACCAGGGAACTTCCTTAAATGGTTTAACACTCCACAGAGAAGAAAAAAAAAAAGAGGAAGTGTAGCAGGGAGCTTGCAAGCCAGGCTGCAGATGTGCTGTCATGGAGACGCCAGCTGCTGTGGGGTGGGGGGTGGGGGTAGGCCCACGGCAGCCAAGGCCAGGCCCGCAGAGGCCCTGAGCATGGGCTCTCCAGAGCAGTGAAGCTGCAGCCACTGGTCCTGCTTTAGTGAGCAGCCGGGGTCTGCGTATAGCAGCAGGGGCAACTCTCCCCATTCACATTTCCCAGGGTGCACTGTGGAGCCCACACACCTGGTAGAACTCTGCCCTCCCCCCGGGCCCTTACCTGGAATTCCTTTCCCAGCGACCATTAGCACAATAACTAATTTGAGGCTAAGCAGGCAGGGAACAGGCCTGTTCATCCTCTCCCCACCTGGGCTTCTCCTGACACTTCTCATCCTTCTGAGCAGGCCTGGCCTCCTCCAAGGCAATTGCTGCTCACTAAGGGGCCCTGTGCCCAATCAGACAGATCCCAGCTAAGAGAGGCAACTCTCAAACCCTCAGTCTATCCCCAGCAGTGTGCCTGGGCCTCGGGGCCAGTTTCACAGGACTGGCTGGAATCCCCAAGGGCCTCAGATAGCCCAGAGAATCTGACCAAAAGGCTCCTCCCTAGCCTTTGCATTGGAAGTCTCAGGCTGATGGGAAGATCAGGCCACCAGGAGCAGCTTTTTAAAGCACATTCCTTGGAGCAGATTGTGTGTACATACAAGCTTTGCTTGTGATGAGCTTTTCCTGTCCCCAGGTCCCACAGGATCCACCCCTCCTGGCTGACACACTTCCCAGAGGCTGTTGTTTGCTCTAGGCTACTACTCACCAGCCCCTCCTCTGTTCCCAGCCCAGCCAGGCCTAGAAGATATCACTGGGGGTTGGGGTGTCCTTTGACTCTTTAAACTCAGTCCTGAGCACAGGGTACACTGTAGCTGCTCTGGCCCATGGACTGAGGACTAGGCCACTGCCTTAGACTCCTGTGTGTTGTGCTCAGGAGGCCCTGGGTGGAGACACAAAGGGACAGCAGCCCGGAAGTGACGTTCTATAGTGAGGTGGGAATTCTCCTGGAGAGGATTCCCAGGCCCATTTCCTTGAAGCGGCTGTGTGCATAGGCACAAGAGTGCTAGAGAGTGCTAGAAGGTGCCTATCCAGGGGAGCAGGGTGTGTGCCCCGACAGTGGCCCTTGCTGCTGAGCTCCCGGACCCAGCCCAGCTGAAGCTGCTCCTTCTAGCATCCTCACTTCCCTCTTTAAGCATGGGGCAGGGGGTAGCTGGAGTGGAACAGAGAAGAATCAAAGCTCTGTCCTTCCATTCCTGACCTCCTGCAAGGTGTCCACCCTGGTCATCCCCAGACTGGAGCCAGGAAGCCACACTCTATGTGTGCGCTCCCCAGAACTCACTGCTCCTCTGTGCTCCAGAACAGAACTCATGCGAAGACCGGCAGGGCTCCGTTGCGTGGCCCTGTGAGGACTCTGCAGCCCTCTGGGCCTATTCCATGGAGTTGCAGTTTTAAAAATGTGCAGGAACAAGGAAGTTGCTGAGCTGCTTCTCACCCTGTTCTTGTTTTTCCCTTTTCTAAATAAACCAGTTGCTTGGTGAAGTGGAGCGAGGGAGGTGAGCAGTGGCTGTGATGGGCCAAGGAAGGGAGTTGGGCAAGGTCATGGGACACATGACAGGAGAAAGGGCAGGAGAGGTGGCACCCTTTGCCTCTGGGGACACCCATTCTTTTCCCAAGGAGTTGCCAGTACCCAGCCTGGGATATAGCACACATAGGAAGCCAGCAGTTGGCTAGAGGTCCAGAAAGCTCCTACACCCCTCAGCCACCCTTGCTCCTGCCACTCCAGACCTGTGCCTTCTCTTCCTCCTCTACAAAGCCCAACTCACTGAGTCCTCTGCCACCACCGTGGACCCCATAGTCTCAAAGCCCACTGACCCCTTGCTGACCACACTCATCCTCTTGTGAGTTGTTTTTTTTTTTTTTCCTTCTTCCTGCTTAGTGCCAGCTTTACCAGCCCTGTAATCTCAGAAAAATAAACTCAGGAGGTGAAGAGTTGACTTAGTTTGTTGGTGCTTTTGTTTTCTGGCAGAAGGTGAGGAAGCGGTAAAGGAGGAGTTTGGTGTTGTTTTCTTTGTCCTTCTTTCCTCTTTTGACATCAAACAAATGATGAAAATCCTGCTATTGGAGCCCGGGAGCCAGGGGCCAGGCTGCTGGGGGGACGGTAGAGGGTGCTTTGCTGACTTGGAGGGTTAGGGGGGTTTTGGGGCGTTGGAGTCCGGCTAGCCTTGGGCCGAAAGACGCTCCCCTGCTGGGCGCTGTTGCTGTTGGCCAGGCTGGTGTGGTCTGGCTCTCCAGGGTCGCTCTCCGTGTAGCTGTAGGCCTGGGCCCTCGAGATGCCTTTCTGCTGGCGCCGCCAGGAGTTGTAGTAGGTAGGGTCACTGATGTAGTGGTTGACAAAGGAGTGGGCCTTCTGGGGATTTGGGTCGACCTCATACTCACTGTCGCTTCCCTGTGAGGACAGAGGACGGGGTTTGTGAGTGAGTTGGTGGCAGAAGCAGGCCTATAAGGTCAGGACTGGGACACACAGGGCATGCTGGTCCCAAACTCTGTCCTGCCCCTTAGAGTGGGGGACGCGTCAGATCCCGTCATTGCTGAGTGGACACAGTGCTCTTACTGTCCGCTTCCAGCTTCCTCCAGAGCATAGTGGGAAGCGCCTCCCACAGTACTGGCTCAGGGCTGTTGGTTCAGCGGTCTTTATCCATGATGGTACATTCTAAGATCCTAGTGGACGCCTGAAAGTCTATATAGGGCTGGGGGGATAGTTCAGTGGTCTAAGTGCCTGCCTGGCAAGTGTAGGGACCTGGGTTCAATCCCTGGTACTGCATGCCATGCCAGCCCCAAAACTGGGTGTGGTAGTGAGTGCATGTAACCCAATGCTGGGGAGGCTGAGACAGGAGGCTCACTAAGAGTCTGCACTGCATAGTGAGACCCTGTACCCAAAAAAAAAACCAAAAAACAAAAATCAAAGTCTATATCTACTATCTTTCTCCCCTATACATTTGCATACATGACAAATTAGGGACAGTAAGAGACAAATAGTATAATTTTTTAATTTTTTGTCTTTTTGAGACAGGGTCTTACTATGCAGTTTAGGCTGGCCTAGAACTCACTTTTATAGCCCAGGCTGGTTTCAAACCCATATGGATCCTCCTGCCTCAGCCTCCCAACTGCTGGGATTATAGGCGTCCACCACCACGCCCAGCTAAGAATAACAGTATAGTATAACAGTAGAACTATAACAATAAATATACTGTAATGAAAGTTATGTGACTGTTACTGCTGTTTATTTCTGGGATTTTCACTGAATGTTTTTGGAACATGACTAATCACAGGTAACTGAAGTCAGAAAGGGAAACCTTGGATGGGGGTGGGGTGGTTGGTGCTGACGTACCTCACTCGGATAGCAAGATCCGACTTCTTTTTCTCCAAGTGAGATGAAATTCACATAACCAAGTCTCTCTCTCTCTCTCTCTCTCTCTCTGTATGGGGTCTCCCTAGGCAGATTGAACTGGTAGTGATCCTCCTGTTTTTAGCCTCCCCACAGCTGGGATTACAGGTGTGCTCTACCACAGCCAGACTCAGTCACCAACTCAGCATGCCCAGGGAGGGGCAGGTCCTACATGGCAGGTGGTGCTGGGGATTGAACCCTGGTCCCCGTGCTTGCCTAAGCAGGGGTTTAGTCTGCTGAGCTATCTGGCCAGCCCAGGTCATTCATTTTAAGATACACAAATCAATAGCAGCCAATACAGTCTCACCATCGTGTAATCATTACTTGTATCTAGTTCAAAATATTTTCATCACCCCAGACGGAAACCCTGAACCCACAAAGTGCTCTCTGCCCATTACCCTTGTCCCTCTAGAACCACAGATTACTTTCTGTCTCCAGGGATTTACTTAGCTTGGACATTTCCTATGAATGGATTTATGTAATATGTGACCCATGCCTGGCCTCTCCGACTTACTGCCATGTTTCTGAGGCTCTTAGTCTTTCGGATTCAACTTGGGTCTGGCCTGACTCACCTGGTGACAGGGGACAAGGCCAGAGCCAGGAGGGTCCTCTGGAGTCCCCCGTGAGTGGAGAATGCAGGTGCCTTCTTTTTTTTTGTGGGACCAGGGTTCAAACTCACGACCTTGCACTTGCCCAGCAGGCACTTGTGCCTCGGAGCTATCTCCCCAGCCCCTGCAGGTGCCTTCTTATGCATAGCCCAAAAGAAAAGCAATGCTCAACGATAAAATAGGCATCAAAGAACCAGTCAAAGTTCTTAGCTTTCAAGTGACAATAACCTGGAAGCATTTCTTTTTCTTAGAAATGAAAAAGACTAAATCATTCTTAGAATATTTTTGATACTCTAGGGTCCTGGGCACATGCTTCCTTTGCCTCTAGGAAGCGCAGTATGGGACCAGAGCCAAACTGGGTTGCAAAGTAAAATCTGAGTGATGGAACCAAAAATATCACAGCCCTGCTCCCACCCCAGCTCCCAGCAGTGTTTGGAGAATTGAAGAGACAGCAGATAGGAATGCTCTTGAAGAGATGGCTCGAGGTTAGTGAACAGCATACTCCGTGAAATGAAATGCCCTTTGGAGGGCCCCTGTAGGCTTCTGGGTTCCTGCCCTCTGAACCACTGCCCACTAATGCCCCTACCTGGGGCAGTTAGTCACTTAGACCAACCTAAGCAACACACACTTGGGTGAGCAAGGAAACCCAGTTAGCCCAACGCAAATGAGTCTGGGATGGTGCGTGTGTCCTGCTTTGCAGGTGGTGCAGCTGACATGGAGATTTTGTCCCCACTCCAAGGGTTCAAGCCATGAAAAATGAAATGCACATTTTTTTTTCTCGAAGTCTCTGCAGCTTCCAGACTCTCAAGAGATACAGCTACACTATACATTAATTGGAATAAAATGGATAGCGCCGACTTGCGTTTCCCTAATTAGTCTCCCTACCTCCGTGCCCTAGCAGCTGCAGCTGCTCTGTAGCTACTGATTCTGAGCACTGATGCTGTGGGCACAGTCTTGCTCCCTGAGTACAGATACTGCTTGGGTGTGATGACGCCTGAGCTCCGGTGCTGCTTGGGTACCAGAACCCAATCACACAAAGGACGAATGCTGTGTTGTGGGCAGTGCTCTGGCTAGGCCTCAGCTCAGTTCTTTGTGATTTTCCAGAGCCCATCGATGCTCTGATCGCCCACACCTCTGTCTGGAGGCCGTAAAGTGAGCTCCTTTCCCTTCCCCTGCAGGGGCTTATACGCTCCCCAGTCCATCTGCTCATTTATGGTCCCTAGCCCTTCCCCCCTTCTCCTTGTCCCTTCAGCCACTGCCCCAGCAGCCACCTCCCTCTCCCTCAGAATGGCAAAGCCCACTGCCCAAGACAAGGGACAGCCCCCAAACCTGAACCCCAGGGGTCAAGGAAGCACAATGCAGCCCCTTTCTTTGCCTACCACCCAGCTGCCAGCCTGGGAGGACAAAAGGGACCCGCAGGTGGGAGGACTCCATCTGCTGAGCTGGCACCTGATCCTGATGGCTGGGGAAGAGGAGGTCATGGGGCAGGGGTGAGGGGTGGGAGGGTCTGAGAGCACCAGGGCTGAAAGAGGGAACACACAGTTTTCCTTACAGGTGAGGTTTCTCCACATCCCCCAGCTTGAATAATGGCCAGGGTTTTCTCTGGAGGGTCTGGGAGTTTGGCTACCCTGGCCCTAGCCCCGCAGAGAAGCCCCCATCACTATGGGCTGTGAGGGTCTGAGGGCTGATGTGGCAGGGTCCATCTGCCCTAACCTTTGCCAGTGAAGCAACTTGGGACCTAACCCTGACTCTCGGAAACTCGATGTGCTGAAAAAGGGCAGTCACAGTTCCTAGGGTAGAACTGGGGGAGAGCAGCTCTGTGGGCAGGAGCAGACCTGCGGCGAGAGACGAAGTATCCTGGGAGGGATGAGGAGGGATGGGAAGCAGGGGCTCAGCTTGCTGGAAAGAGGGAGAAGGTCCAGCTCTGTGGTGCGGGGCAGAGTGGGGCCTCTGTGGTCCTCCGGAGGCCCGTACCCCAAAGCCCTTTCATCCAAGTCACCACAACCAGCAGCCACGGTCTGCTGCGTGCTTACTGGGTACCAGTCGCTCTGCAGGGCGGCAGTCCTGATGGGAAGTGGAAAGGCACAGAAGGGCGTGGGGAGGGCAGGGGCGTCTGGCTTGCCCCCTCCCCCAGCTCCACAGGAGGCGGGCGTCTGTGTCCCTGAACATCTGTTTCTTTTCAGGGTGGGGGTGGGGTGAGAGGAAAGACCGAGGGGGAACCAGGGGCTCCTATTGCAGCTTTCAACTCTCAGGGCTCTGGGTAATTGAAGGCAGCTTCCCAGGAACAGGCCCAGAACAAAGGAGGCCTTTCAGGGGCGTCCCAGCCAGGCCATCAAGTGACTGCTTCAGTTCCTGGGCCTCTTAACAGCTCCTCAAAGCCACCCCATCAGCAATTATGGGGTGTGGGGAAAGGGAGTACAGACTCCAGGCTTGGGGTGAGAGTGGGGAGGGGGCCCAAAGGAAGGAGAGAGGACCCCAGAGCAAAGAGTGAAACAAAATGGAGGAATAAAGCCAAGCGCCCTTACTTGGTTCCTCATCTTCTGCACCAGACTCAGCTGGTGGGCGGTGGGTCGGGAGGGAGTGGGGAGCAGAGGGAGGCTGGGGAGAGGGTCGAGACCTGGGCCAGGCTGGGCCCCTTACCTAGATGAATTTCATGAATTCTGGCAGGAAGGTGTGGTCCCAGATGGTGGGTCCTTTATTTATTTATTTGTTTATTTATTATTTTTTCACTTATATATTTAATACAGAGTTTCACTATGCAGCTCTGGGTCATAGTGATCCTCCTGCTTTCAGCTTCAACAGTGGTGGAATGACAGGCCTATGTCACCACGCCTAAACTCAGTCTGTTGAAAGCTCAGCAACCCCTGGGGAACAGGGCAGGCACACGCCAGACCAGGGATCGAACCCTGGTCCCTGCACTTGCCAAAGCAGGCGCTTAGTCCGCTGTGCTATCTTGCCGGCACTTGGGCAGGTTCTTTAGAGATACGAAGGAGCCTTCTCTTTTATCTGTGGCACCAGGGACTCTGCCCAGGTACCCCTTGGGTATCCAAACCTACGGGCTGCAGGGCTGAGGTGGTATGTCTCCTGTGCATCTTTGAAGAATTTCACTGAATGTCCCTAGGAGGAACGAATTTGTCCCTGCTCTGGGTCCCAGTACTAGAAACCACCAGGAGTGTTTCTTATAAAATGTCAGCTCACACATAAGGTCACCTGGACTGCCTTTTTTTTTTTGGCCATACTGGGGATTGAACTCAGGACCTTACACTTGCCAGCCAGCCAAGCATTTATTTTACTGAGCCACCTCCCCGGCCCCTGTGCTGTCTTTGACTTTCCCTCACCCTGTTGCTGTCAAGGATGTGAGGGCTCAGGGCCTCAAGGAAGGTCCCTGGGCTGAGTGAAGGCCTCTCTCCTATGATCCACCTTGTGCTGGGCGACTGGGCAACACCAGGCTGTGGGGGATTCTGCCCTCTGAGTCTGCAGATCTACAGTGAAACCCGGCTGCCTGCCCTTCTGTGCTCTGTGACCACGGGCATCCTGGTTGGCTTCTCTGAGCCTGAGCTTCCCTGGTTCTGAGATGCAGGCCATCCCACTCTCAAGGCAGGGAGACTCTATGCTAAATGGGAATATACAGAACACTGGGCGTGGAGCAGCGGTGCAATCTGTAGCCCTGCCTCCCCCCACCTCCCCAGCCTCTGTCTGCCCTGCAGTATGCTCCTCCTTTAGCTCAGGCTGGGCCTGCCACATGAGTCAGGCCAAGGGGAAGAGGGGACCAGAGCCTCAGCTGTGACCTAACCTGATGGCAAGTGGCAACTCAAACATAAGACCAGAGGCAGCCCTGAAAGGTGCTGCCGGCAGGACTGCCATCCTGACACGGTTGCCATTGCTCCTTCTGTGCCTGGCCTGGTCCTGTGTACATCAAAAACATGCTGCCTCTTCCAGGCAGCCCCCTGTGTGCCTCGGGGAAGGGTGGCCTTCCCCCGAGATTCCTTACTGCATCTTCCCTGCCCTAAAGCGTAAGAAACAGAAAGACCTCTGTGCACCACTTTTCTCCTGAGACCAATCACCAAAGCAGTGACTGAGGTTCCACATTTTGATGAGACAGGAAGCAGGCTGTATTTATACACTTGGTCCTCCCTAATAGGTCATAACTTGTGAGATGGAGATTGCGTTTTGCCCACTACCAATGCTACCACTCACAAACAGCACCTTTGGTGGTGTAGACAAATGTTTGTGGAGTAAGCGTACCAAGGAATGAATGAGTGAATGAGTGAGTGAATGAATGAATGACTCAGTGAGTGAGTGAATGAATGAGTGAATGAATCCCAGAGGGCGAAGCCAGCACTTGGCCTCCCAGGGTCTAATTCTGCATGGTACACACCGGTATGTAGGGCAGATGTGACAGAAGGCTGGACTTGGGGGGCCCCTGACTCAGGGCTGCTGAGGGCTCACCCAGTCCCCAGCACTCCTCAGAGCCCTTCCCGCTTCCTAGTAAGCGCTCCACGCACTCAAGCGTGTAAGTCCTTTCTTACTCTTTCATATAGGCTTAATTCTATCATAACGAGCTCATCCGTGGTGCTGCCAAGATCCGAGTATCAAGACTGGGGGTGTGCGCCGCGGGCTTGGCATGCCTCTTCATTGACATTTGTGTGCTAAGTACATGTATTTTTTTCCCCCTACCAAACTTGGGCTGTTATTTTGAAAATGGAGCTGGAATGCAGCCATACTGCATTTTTAGAAGTTTCATCTACTAGGCCACAGGCGCTTAAATCTCTTCTTTGCTGGGTGTACCTCGGTTCTACTCAAACCCCCCTCTCCTGCACCCCTCAAGCAGCAGGCCTGGACTCCCGCACTGTGCCCTCGGGGAGCGCCAATCTTGTGGCTACTCCCCGGCCTCTCCGTGTGTGTGTGTGTGTGTGTGTGTGTGTGTGTGTGTGTGTGTGTGTGTGTGCGTGTAAGTCAAATTGACTTTCTGTTTATTGCCAAATCACAGGAAAGCAGCTGGGAAGATTTCCACCAGTTTCAGAGAATGAGATTTGGGTGGTCTGACTTAGAATATAAACCAGGCAGCTGGTGCAAAACTCACCCTTGAAGAGCTGGGAGTTGGGTGGGGGAGAGGGGTGCTTCAAAAAGGTGCTGGATCCACAGAGCCACTGAAACTGCAGGCAGATTGGAGGCTAACCCTTAGGGACATACAAGACATGTAGGGACACCAGCAGCCACCACCAGTCCAATGACAGCCACAGTGGCAGATGAGCCACACTCCTGACACAGTGGTCTTGTAACTGAGCGAGCTGTGGCAGGTCTGGTTATTTGTGCTTGGAACTAGGTGTTGGAAGGAACTGGAGGCTCCTGACCTCTCTACCCCATCCATGGATGTTCCTGGAGGCCAGGACCATGTTCCCACGACTTCTGGTCTTACGAGTGAGCTCAAAGGGTGAATGCTGAGGCTGGCAGTGGCTCAGGGTAGGCTATGGGCTCTGATGTGGACAGAGGAATAGAGGAAAACAGGTCTGTCAGGTCAAGGTCTTGTCTTCCCCTTCATATCCCATAGCTCCAGAATCATGGCGCTGTCTTCCCGGGGTCCCCTGGGAACCCTTAGGGGCTCAGGATGGTGGCTAGTTACCAACAGGAAAGCAGGCAGTTCAACTTTTTTTTTTTTGTAGTACTGGGCATCACACCCAGGTCTTTGCACTGGGCTACATCCCTAACCCTTTTAACCTAGAGACAAGGTTTCACTAAGTAACTAAGTTGCCGAGGCTGAGCTTGAACTTGTGATCCTTCTGCCTCATCTCCCTGGAGTGCTGGGTGTGGGCTATTAGAACTGGCTCCATTTCTAACTGAGCATAGCAGGAAACAGGGAGACCCATGTCTTCCTGTGCTAACATCCTTGGTGTCTTCCAGTTTCTCTCCCTGAGCTATAGTGCTCTGGACACAGCTGCCTGGCCCCTGGGCTAGCTACGGCGGCCTTCACGCCAGTGTGTCGTCATTCAGAACAGCGCAGAGAGGACAGACCCAAATCATCCCCATCTCTCCCAGACGCAGTGGCACAGCAGCGCTGCTGCTTCACCTCATAAATCATCATTTTGTTGAGAGCAGTGGCATGACCCATAGTTCCAGGATTTGGGGGGCTGAAGCAAGAGGATTACGTTAAAGGCCAGCCTGAGAAGCACTGTGTCTCCAAACAATGGTAACCACAGGATTGTTTCTCTATCCTGGAAAACCTATACTCAGTCTTGAGTCTTTGTTGGCCGGTCCACTTTATGACCTTTCTTTTCTAATGATATACAGAATACCCAGATCCCAAGCACTGCTAGAGACAGTCCAGAGCCTCCAATGGTGTCCAGCAGGCACCACAACCATGATCACAACCATCACTCATCCTGTCTCCTTGGATCTCTGCTGTCAGAGCAAATAAACTCAATCCAACCTTACTGGGTCCCCGCTCCAATCCTGGACTGTCTCCTGCTCTGTGTGGGAAGGTCTCTTGAGCTCAGCCTTGGACAAGTGATCCTAACAGCATGGGCATTCTGTTCTGGCAATGGTCTTCCAGATCCTGGAGCCTCTTCTCTCTAGGGTAGTGCTCCTGGGGAGTGACTGGTGCCAGGTTGCTATGGAAACACTGTGAAAGTGATGGGCTTGCTCTGTTCACACACTGAGCAGGAAGATTCCAGATTCCAGACTCTGTCTGCCCACCCTGGGGTAGCTTCTGAGTCAGAAGGTCTTGGCACAAGGGCTGTTCTCCTGGCAACTTCTGTAGCTAAGGGCTGGAGGCAGCCTGGTCTATTGCCTCCTATTACTGGGCTACTTTATTTATTTATTTATTTATTTTGAGGCAGGGTCTCGCTATGCAGTTCAGGCTGGCCTTGAGCTCACTTTTGTAGTCCAGGCTGGTCTCGAACTCACACCAATCCTCCTGCCTCAGCCTCCCAAGTGCTGGGATTACAGGCGTGTGCCACCATGCCCGGCTACTGGGCTACTTTATATCCTGGGAGTTTGGTCCAGATACTGCAACCACAGAGAAAGGAAGCTCTTGAGCTACTTGAGCGAGATCTTCTGCATTCATAAAGCCTGCTCCCTAAGGGTCAGTGCCCAGACAACGAAGGTGGACTACTAACATGTCCTATGGAAAGTCAAGGGCTACCAAATAGCGCCACACTAGAAGTCCCTCCTACTGGCTGCCTCAAAGATCCCAAAACTACACCTCTATGGGCAGACAGGTCCCTTCATCCTTTTCAAATCTACACTGAGTATTTAGAATCTAGATGCTCTTTGGGGCACTAATTGCATCTTCAGGGGCTTTGTGGAAAAGCCCCAAGTCTCTGTTGATGATCCAGGTATGACCCCAATGTCCATGGTATGTGGCACTAATTGCATCTCTTTGGGGCACTAATTGCATCTTCAGGGGCTTTGTGGAAAAGCCCCAAGTCTCTGTTGATGATCCAGGTATGACCCCAATGTCCATGGTATGTGGCAGCTTAAAGTTAAATACTTGAAGAAAGGCACTATAACCTGAGTTGTCTGAGCTCAGGGTAGCTTTGTCCCCCATGGAGTTCCTGAGTAAGCCCTGCTGAGCTGTGGGCCCAGTCCTTACAGCTGGGTCTGTGGAGGTGGGTGGGGCCTTCTAAGCTTGGCAGGGACCCTCAGTAACTCCACAGCTGAACAAAACAGCAGCCAGTAAGTGAGAGGCTCTGGTTGGCGGGCTGCAAATGGACCCAGGCTTTCTGGCACCTCTTGCTTTTCTCCTTCTTCCAGGGTGGGGCAGAAAGGTCTGGGCATGGGAGGCAGTGGCCTTTCATGGCCACTTCTCTGGGAACCATAAGGCTTGGTATAGGCTGAGTGGGTAGGGGTGGGAGTCTGCAATGTAGTGCGACTGGAATGGGCTCAGCCTCGGCCACCACAGCCTGAGAAAGGGCCACTACGTGACTCGCTCAAGGGCAGCTCTACAGCACCATCTTTCAGAGGTGCTGTCCTTTTTTTTTTTTTTTTAAAGAATTTTTTATTTTATTTATTTTATTTTTTTCTTGTTTCAGGACCTCCGCTTGTTTATTCACTCATTTTTATGGCCGGCTCAGCCCACCCTGAGGGCAGGGCTGGCGCAGCATGTGGTGCCGGGGATTGAACTGCGGTCCCTGAAGCTACCCAAGCTTTCCCAAGCAGGTGCTTTAGACCGCTGAGCCATCCCGCCGGGCCCCTGTCCTTTCTTCATAGAAAAGCCAGCATGTGTGGAATGACGGCTGTGCGCCTGCTCCTGGGATGGGCGCCTCTGTGCCTGACCCCAGTGAATTCTCCCCGCAACCCTAGGATCGAGCCTGTGGCCCCCGCAGCCTGTTTCACCTGCAGGTGGGGGAACCGAGGCGCAAAGAAGTTTCCCTTGTATACGCGGCTCCCGCAGCCTGTTTCACCTGCAGGTGGGGGAACCGAGGCGCAAAGAAGTTTCCCTTGTATACGCAGGAGGACCCATCTTAGAGACGCAGAATTAGTGCCCAAACTCAGGTTCTAACCTCTCAGGTGTAGCACCCTGCTGATTCTGCATGGCCCCCGGCTCCTCTGTCCGGAGGAGCTGAGCTGAGCCATTCTCTAGGCCTTCAGCATAGCCATGGTTACTAAGAACACACTGCCTGGGGTGCCTCTGGCAAGCTTCCAGGGCCATGCTTTTGGGGACTTCAAGATCCAGACCTCTTTATCCCCGCAGGCAAAGTTTGAGAACTTGGGAGGGAGGCACTGGCCCATCACTGACTTCTGCTTAGTGTCTTGAGTCTCCTTAGTCTCTTGACAGGGGAGGAAAGAAGGGAGGGAGGGAGGAGGGCAGGCAGGCAAGCAGCAAGGAAGAAAGGCTGTGTGCTGGGCTCCTTGTAGCCTGGCTGCCAGAGTGCCCTTGGTCTGCTCTGGAGGGGCTGCTCCCCTGACCCATCCCGGGCACCTGGCTCTCTTGCCCCTCACCTGAGAGTCTGAGATTTCCGAGGGCTTCTCAGTCAGACTGCTGCTCTCGGCTGGGATGAGGTCATTATACTTGGTAACATCTTCGTCAGAGTAGTGGAGGCTTCCAGGGCTGGGCCGTGGAGGAGACCTGCAGGGAGCAGGATGGTGGGGCTGAGAGATGACCCCACAAGGGATGGCTTCCTACGTCCAGGGGGAGGATAGGGAGGCAGAAGGAAGGCAGGGCACACAGCCCTCCACTCTGGGGTCCTTCTCCTTCTCCTACCGTGTTCCTTAGGCCTCAGGCCTAAGGAAGATGGTCACAGTGGCCAGAGTCAGGCCTCTGGAGCCTGGGGCAGTTTGGTGTGAACAAGATTTATTTCTGGGTATAGCAGGGGTCTGAGGATAAGAGAGGCCTCAAACGTGAATGTGCCGTGGGCTGGAAAGGCAGGGTGGGGCAGGGGAAGATGAGGCCGTGGGTGAAGTGGCCCCTTGTTCCATTCGGCGAGGCCCTGGAGCCAGCCTGGCGGGGCTGTGTGGCCATGCTGGGCCCAGCTGGACCTGCTACCTCTGTCTTAAACAACTCTTTCTCTGGCAGGCTGGGCTTGGCCAGCGATGAGAGCCTGCAAGGCTCTCCTCTACCCCTCCCAGGGAGCACTCACGGGGTTTCCACCCTCCAGTCAGAGACAGAGAGAGCTTTGTGAGCTCTGGGGGAGAAAGGCTGGCTCCCCTCCTGGCTGCCTCCAACAGCCCTGGAATATCAACAAGGCTGAGGATGGAGACCGAGCCCTTCTGGCTGCAGCCCCTAACTTCTCCTGAGCTCCCAGGAGTGTGAAGCCGTCACATCTCATCAATGGAGAGTCAGAGGGGCCCCGGCACCACCTAGCCTCTGCAACAATGAGGAGGGGGCCTAGGAGGGGCTGGGGTTGGAAAGCAGTCGGGAGAAACAGAGGCTGGGCGAGCAGCGCCAGCCTCCAAGATCTTTGCTGGCGGCTTTCAGAGGCTGCAGGGTGGTGGGAGGAGAGGAGTGAAGGCTTTCTCACTGTCCTCGATGGGGAGGATACAAGCAAATGGTGGAGGGGCTCCTGCGACCTTTCCCTGCGGTGTGGGTACCCAGTGCGCTGGGGCTCTCACCTCTGGGACACACGACCATGTGCAGACACCTGTGACTGAAGCAGCTGGCGCCAAGTAATCCCAGGTTGGCTTACAAAATTTCCAAGTCATTTATATTCTGCTGCTGTGGGCAGAGATCCTACCTGGTTGGGAAACTTCTGGCATGCCTTGGGCCGTGGTCAGGCTGGGTGCACCAGGGCAGGCCCCTGACTCCACTGCTTGGGCCCGGCCATGTCTTTGCCAATTGTCCCTGGTCTTGGAGCTCAAATGCTGCTCCAGGGACAGGGAAAGCCAAGACTCTGTGCCCCTTCCCAGGGTCCTCCAAACTGGCACCACTGGACCCTGGGGCCTGGTCTCTGGGCCCCATCCCGTGGCCCCAGGCAGAAGGAGAAGGCACCTACCTGGTGTACAGGCCATTCTTTCGGCAGAAGGAGTTCTTGACGGACAGCCTGCGGTTGTTGAGCTCCAGGGCTGGGAAGCTGCTCTCGTCCAAGCTCATCATTTCCCCATGACCTAGGCCTCCGGCCTTGGCACCACCCCCTGCCGGGGAGAAAACTGACACCCTTTAGCCTTCCTGGCCTCCTGGGTTGCACCCCATTCTGTTCAGTAGCTGGGCTACCCCCACTCCTTTTGTTAGAGTTGAGACTGAAAGAAGAGGCCAATGTCAGGTGTAGGAACCTGATGCCACCTTTGCTGGGCAGCTGCATTGCCAGGAGAGAGACCTGCCCACCCTCTACCCTAGCCAGAGGGAGACTCATCAAAGTCCAGTCCAGCCAGAGGGCTGGCTGCCAGCACACTCACCGGAGTCCGTCTTCTTAGCATACTTTTTGCTCTGGCCCCGGATGATGAGCACAAAGACCAGAAGCAGGATGAAGATGAGGCCCACGAGGGCCACGACCACCAGGAACCACCACTCCTCGTAGAAGGGGCTGGCTTTCTGGGCTGAACACGGATGCACTCATCAGGCGCAGGATGCACAGGCCCTCCAGCCTCCAGCTTCCTGCTTCAGTAGGGCCTGACCCCACGGCTCACAAAGTTTACAGTGGGTGGGGCCTCTGCTCTCTGACAGATGTGCAACTTACACGAGACTTGGAGGACAGTTCCACCTCAAGTCCCAGCTTTGATCTATTGGGAAAAGGCTGCCTGGAGGACTCTTTTTTGTGTGTTTGTTTGTTTTATTGGAAACAGGCTCTCACTATGGAATCCAGGCTAGCCTTGAGCTCAGAGTGATCCTTCAGCCTCAACCTCCCAAGTGCTGGGATTACTCATTGAGACAGAATGCTAGGGTTGACTTGTGATGCCTGCGAGGGACATGGGATGGAAAGCAGCAGTGTGCTAGCTACCTCCTTTCTCCTGGCCTGGAGAGAAAGGCTTTGATAAGCAGCCCCACATCTATGTGTGCAGAGGTGTGCAGGAAGAGGGGCCCCACGGGGGTTTGGGAAAGCTTGCCCCAAAGCTCAGTTTGCAATGAGTTTTTTTTTTTTTTTTTTTTTTCTCCCCTGGTGGCAGAAAGCAGTGGGAATTGGTAGCCAGTTCAGGTGGTCTCAGGATGCCTCTGCCAGGGAGGAATCCCCTTCTTACAAAGCCCCTTGTACTGTGCTTTCTTTTCTTTTCTTTTTCTTTTTTTAAATTTAATTTAATTTAATTTTTTCTTGTTTCAGAACTTTTGTTTGTTTGTTTGTTTATTTATTTTTATGGCTGGCTCAGCCTGCCCTGAGAGCAGGGCTGGCGCAGCATGTGGTGCCGCGGATCGAACTGCAGTCCCTGTAGCTGCCCAAGCTTTCCTAATCAGGCGCTTTAGACCACTGAACCATCCTGCCGGGCCCCTGTACTGTGCTTTCTGTGCACCTTGGTACTAACCATGTTGCTGCCAAGGCAGGGGTGGCTTGCAGGTTTTAGTCTCAGACTATTTCTGGGCCAAGGAGCAGGTGTGTGTCAGGGGGGAGGGTCCCTGGTGCTCGTTTGCTAGCAGACATTCTGGGTTGTAGATCTGGCTTATGGGGAAGGAGCTCAGCATTTGAAACGGCTAGTGATTAGATTTGGGTCATGGAGGTACATAAGAGAGTCCTTGGTGAGCTCTAAGACACACTGGATGGCAAGAATGAGGGGAGGAGGTAGGGGAGAGAGCGGTCGGGATCTGGTCCACCCGAGCACTGTGAAGTTAGGTCTGAGAGGCCAGCCTCTGCCCCACAGAATGCTGACCCTGTTTGTTCCTTTGGACCAGCTGGGTGGGATCTCATGGCAGTGCTACCCGTGGGTTCACTGTGCTGCATCTACCCAGGCTGTTAGGGTCCTGAGAAGGAAACTCAAAAACTCCAAGGCCTCCAGCTTCCCCTGGACTTTGGAGCTGAAGCAGGTCCTGGCCCATATCTCCTTGCTTTGTGAAATTGAGAGGACGGTCCATCCTGGTGGCCACCCCACCGTTCCAGGACCCCAGTGACTCTCTTTGCCTACCGCCCAGTATTTGCCATCAGGCCCTTCCGTGAGGCTCCCCCATTTCTCACCACCCCACAAGCCAGTACCTGGCACAGACTGGGAGGGGCTGCTGGGGGTGCCAAAGCCGTAATCATTGACTGCGATGACCCGGAAGTCATAGCTTACGCCTGGCTTCAGAATGTCCATGCTGAAGGTGTAGGAGCTCACTTCCTTAGGGATATCTTTGATGAGGATGTCCCAGAGTCCCTCGTCTGCAAAAGCACAGAGAGACAGCGAGACAGCTGTGAGGTGAAGCAGAGCCTTGCATCTCTCTTCAATCCTGTCCCACCCAATGCCACCCATCATTCCCACAGGGCACAGCCTATCTGGCCTGCCTGGTTCAATACTTGGTCTGGTGTGCAGCACTTAGGCTGAGCTCACAGAACCTCCTTCCTACGGCCTACATTTGAAAGGGTCACTCAGTGGCCAGTGAGTCCCCCAGGCCAAGGAGTCCAAAGGCCCCTATTTTCTACCAGCATCTACCATGCCCAACTCTGGCTTCACCCTCTGGAACTGTTCTTCCCATCGGCTCCTGAGCTCCTTCCAAAGAGAGCGGCTTGCCAGAGCATGGGTCCCCAGCTCCAGCATGCGCTTCCTCAGGCTGATGAGTTTTACTGTTCTTCTTCACCAAGCATTTCTGCAGCTCCAACTGCTAAGTCCCAATTCATCCAGAGGGGCCACCAGTGTCCTATTGTCACTTCTGAATTCTATACCCAGAGGGTGGCAGGACCTTCAGAAGGCTGCCTGTCTCCATCAAGAGAGATTTTGTTAATTTGTCAATCTAGGGAAGGCCATGGGGCCCTTCTGGGTCCAGAGCTGTTTCCTCGGAAGGCCATAGGGTCACGAGCCTTGGCTTCACTTGGGTCTTAACGTTCTTTCAGGCATCAGCCTTGTACACATCTTCTGTTTAACTTACTACCTCTCTTCTTCCTTTTGCTCCTGGCAGGCTATGAAATCCCTCAAGGGGATGCTACACAAATCAGCAGTGAGCACAAGCACCTGCCAAGCATTTGCTAAATGAATGAATGAATGGATGGATGATTGAATGAATGGAGTCCTTTCCATAGGACATGTCCAAGTTCAGCGCTTCATACCTTGAAATGAGAGCAATGGGTGGGTGGGAATCCACATCCCGCTGTGGCTTTGCCTGCTCTTTTTTACCTTGGGGTAAATGTTGGAGGGGCTGGTGATGACCACATAGCAGGGGACACCAGTTCCTTTGTCACGCGTCCCGGGTCTCTGCTTTATTTTTCATGTGTTACAACAATGGTCACGGGGAGGAACTGCAGTCATCATTTTACAGGTGAGAAAGTCAAGATGTAGAGAAGGCTTAACTATCTTTCCACAGCCATGCGGCATCAGCAGAGCTGGTATTTCTGCCCAGAGCGGTCTCACTCTTGCTGCTGCACTTCCCCTGGGTGGCCAGGATAGCACACTGTGTGTAACCAGAAGTGAACTGGGATCTGCTGACAGGCTTGGTGCAGGGATGGCCATGCTGCTGGCTTCCAGAAGCCTAAGGCTCCTATCTGCTGTCTCTCCATGCTTGGGCTGCCACACACAGAGAGGGACTGAGAGCTGGGGCAAGGAGGCCAGGCCAGAAGCCACTGAAATGTCCTGTCGGGGCCCTGGGGACTGGGCCCACTCTAGGAGCCTGTAAATACCCAGCATGAATCCCTCCCAAGTCAGCTGTGCCTGGACGCTCTCTGGCTTGTGAAAATTGGGTGTGTTCACCTTATTCTGGGCAGCAGGAGATGTGGACAACACAGGTACAGTGGCGAATGAGGCTGCTGTGTCCTGGAGACAGAAGCATGAAGCGGGAAGAGGAAAGGAGATCTCTCTCCTAGAGCGGAAGCCTGAGCTCCAACCACTTCAGAGGACTTGATCCCTGGCTCTCCCTGCTCCTCACTAGCCCTGAACCTGCAAGGCTGGGGTGACTGAACACCCCCCAACCCCAGCCCCCAGCTCTTGCACAGTTCAACACAGGCCGGGCTTCTGATGTTGCCGTTTCTTCTTTCCATGCTAAGTCCTGGATTCCACCTGTGTGGACCAAGTCACAATCTCCACACTTGGAACACCAGGGGCTCAGGCTGGGCCTCCCGGTGAATGCTGGAAAATCAACAGGCCTGAGGCCAGGGCCAACATTCCACAGCTTGCCCGCAAGCAAGCCAGCCAACTCGGGTGGAAGAAAGGCTCAGGCTCTGGTGGGGAGAAGCATTCAAGGGTCTGCTGGCCAGTTCAGCAGCCGGCTCTGCAGGGCCAAGGAGGGGCCATCTGGAGTGGTGGCAGAGCCAGCGCCACAGGCAACCCAGTGGGTCTGAGCTGCTAGATGTACTAGCTATTTACAAATGCAATTATTCGGAGGTGACTAAGGCAATCATGGCAGTTCCCAGAAGCTCCTAGAATTATTAACGCTTTACTATTGGTGTGATTAGCATCAGGGTACCTCATAATATGGACAGTTTGTCACAGGGATGTTTCAATATTCCCCATTAGAAGAACTGGCTACTGATATGCTTGACCACTTCTCATTATGATTATTATTTCTTGGGCTCGGCGGGATGGCTCAGTGGTCTAAAGCGCCTGCTTGGGGAAGCCTGGGCGGCTTCAGGGACCGCAGTTCGATCCCCGGCACCACATGCTGCGCCAGCCCTGCCCCTGGGGTGGGTTGAGCCGGCCATAAAAATGAGTGAATAAACAAACAAAGGTTCTGAAACAAAAAAATAAATAAATAAATAAAATAAAAAATTCTAAAAAAAAAAAATTTATGATTATTATTTCTTACTGGGGTCACAGAGATCAAGTCTCGGCTTTCTTTTTTCAACCTCAATCACCTAATCTCAGACCCACCGAATACAAAGCAGACTGCAGCCCTCAGACAACTCTGGCACCTCTGATTAACTGGGAAACCTAGCAACTGGGGAGCGGGGGCTCCTTGGAGTAAGCAGAGCCCAGGAGGCAGGTGTCAGGATGCCTGCAATGAGATCGGAGAGCAGCCCCCTCCAGCGACTTATCAATTGCTCATCTCCTGATGGCTTTGGAAGTTCTTGTGATTCGATTTCAGGCTTGACAGGAGAGGGTGGTACAATTACAAGAACGGTGAGAGCTGTGATGGCAGAGACGGAGCTGCGGGCGGCAGCAGCCGGGCTGCCTTAGTTATGTGGCACACCGCAGCGGGGTCACTCAGAGGACACAGGCATCGGATGGGCTCGGGCCAAAGCTCTCCTCTCTGGCTTCTCGAGGGCTCCCCCACCCAAGCTCGAGCCGAGTCCTCCGTTTTCTTGCAGCCTCCTGGCTGTTCCTTCAGCGAGGGTGCCACTCAGAGGACGTGCCCCCAACTTCCCACCCCTGCAACAGGGCCACCTCTAATCTAGTGAAGAGTCCCTTCTCAGGAGGCCTGCGCACAGGCACTCAGGAAGGGGTAGGGTCGCACCTGAAGGCCGGGCCTCTATGACGTAGCGGGTGATGGGCCCCTTGCCAGGGTCTCCGCTGGACCAGTGGATAGCAATAGCAGAGCTGTACCGCACGATGATCGGCACTCCTGGTGGCCCTGGGGCACCTGTGAACACCACATACGGTGGGCAAGTGGACGCAGGAACCCAATGGCCACCCAGCCTGACAGCTGGTGTTTAAGAAGGGTACCTGGGTGGCCAAAGAGCTTCCAGGACCCCCTGAGAGCACTGGGGGCTGAGAGGAGGCCCAAAAGGTCACCAGCGTCTCCTCTGGTAAGTGATGCTGACCTGTAGTGATGACCCCCCTCTCTTTCCTGCTGGAAGTCTCCCCGCCCCAGCTACACTTGCTGTTAGGTTAGGAGATGAGAGAGGAGGCTCCAGGAAGTCTTGGTGGGGAGAGGAGGAAAGAGGGGCTGGGACCGAGCAAAGGGGCCAGCTGGGGTAGGGGGAAGGGCCACGGGAGGGGAAGGTCTGGCTGCTCCTGCTCTCCTGTATCCAGCTAGCAGCCTGGGATGTTGGCCAGCAGAGAAGCCAGTGTTGGAGACGTGGTTCTTCTGTGGCCAGCAGGGAGCCAGGTGTCTATCTACAGAGGGCCTAGGGCACCTTCTCTGCAGAACACCCTGCCAGGGCCATCCTGGTGCCTGTCTTCTGAGCTCCTGCTATTCCTGGGCCCCCATCTTGTGTGCCACTGGCCACTGTGCCTGGAGCTCAAGTGTCCCCAGAGCCTGGCTTCCTATGTGCTCGTGGGACTAGGGACACCTGCTGGAAAGAGAGCAGGGGGAAAAAAAGTCACCACTACACTGAAGCTCCCCTGGGACCCCAGAGAGCTGGTCAGCTGGAACAGGAGTGCAGGGACGCAGCACACAGCTGGGCAGTCCACTGCTGGGCCCCTGCATCTGGGCCTAAGCCTCTGACCCTGTGACCCTGTGACCCGCAGTGCCTTATTTCCTTCCTCCTCTAGGAAGCATTCAGCTTACAGCTCAAGGGAGGGGGCTATGGCCTAAAAGACCGTCAAGGGCCTGAGTTTCCCCTCTCCATGGGAGGGGGAGGGGCTCACCATCAACCTGTCTGGAGGGACAGGGACTTTGGTTTGGTGTGTTCTCCCCCGACAGGGGCCTCCTTGCCCATAGGCCAGGGTGAGGCTGGTTCTTTCTGAGCACCCTCTGCCCCTCCTTTGGCTTCCTGCCCTTCCTCGGGTGGGGCACTTTCAGCCTTTAGCTGGAAGAGTGTCCTTCAGGCTACCCTCTCCTGTCCCCAGGCCTGCCTTGGCTGGCTGGCTTTTCCTGCTTTTGTTTCCCAGGGAAGTCTCAGGTGGGAAGGAGAGGGGTAGGGCTAGCCAGGTGAAGGTCAGTGAGTGGGTAGCTCCTGGCAGGCAGGCTGTCTTCACGTCCTGGGACCCCGCTGTCAGGGCAGCTGGGATCACATAGGTTTCTTTGTCAAACCAGAAGAGGAAGAGAAAGTGGCCAGGAGGGAAACTGAGGTGTGGTGGGCTGCCTGTCGGCCCAGGCGAGCCTCCCCTTGCCACAGTCCAGGCCAGCCCAGCCTCCTGGGGACAGGAGGAGCCTCTGTCTACTCTGAGCTGGTGAGGCAGGTGGAGAACTTTTGGGATGAGTCGTGCATGTTTTCCTGGAAGATGGCCTTTGTGCTTGGGGTGGGACAACCTGTACCTGTGACAGACTTGGGGGCTAAACCCTGACTACCACATGTGCCTGGCCAAGGCACATGGAGGTGGGGAGGTGGGGTGCATCAGGAGGGCTTTGAGGGTGGGGCGTTCATGGAGACTTGAAGAAATGCAGAATGACATTCTGCCTGGGAGGGGGAGCCCACACAGAGCAGGAGTGGGGCCGGGCTGTGATGCGCTGCCAGCAGCTTCCTGGTTCTGCTCTTCACCTGGCCAATCCCACCCCTGTCCACTCCATCTAAAAGCTCCATGGGAGAGTGCCTGAAGACACTGCGGGTCCACGGGATTGGAGCAGACTGCTGGGCTCATCCGCCCCGGGAACTGGGGTCTCTGGAGGGTCCACCCGGGAGCTGAGGATGACTCTTAGGCACCCTGCTCTGGAAGTCCACACTCCAAGCGTGGTGTTGGGGCTTGGCCAGGCAGGGATGGGGTTCCACCAGGCTGTATTCTTCCTGGGTGGAGGTGAGCGAGGCTAGTACCTTTGTGGGGAGGACGAGAAAGGAGCAAGTTGGGGCTGGGGTGGAGCATGTGCACGGCATGTGCGAGGCCCTGGTGTCCATCTGGGTTGAGCTGTGTGCACGGGGCCTGAGTGGTGAGAGCAGGGCTTGGCTTTGTGGTCTGAGGGCCTCGCAGACCAATCCAGACTGGGAGCAGGGTGAGGGTGGTGGGGGTGGGGAAAGAGCAAGCACCAGGGTGTCTGCTGTCTCCAAGACTATGTAGTTCTTGACCGCCAGGGCTCCCTCTCACATGGGGGCTGAAAGAGTTGGTGCAGAGGGTGGCAGTCCATGGCTTGCCTACCTTCTCCGGGTCCCGTGGTGACATTGGCTTCAATCTCTGGTCCGTAGGTGAAGGTCTTGGCTTTGATCCGGAACCTGTAGGTCATGCCCTCAGCCAGGTCCTTCACCTTGAGCCACAGGGGGCTATTCCCCTTCACGTCCACTGTCACAATCTTGCTGACCCCTGAGGAGAAGCACAGTGGGCAGGACCTATGGTGGCTGGAGGGACCAGGGGTACTGAGACCACAGGAGGCTATGGTAAGGGGCAGTAGGCCAGCCCCAGCCCAGGCATTTCGCCTAGCCAGCAAGAACGGCCAGGTTCCCCATGCTGTTTTGTGCCTCTGCAAGCTGTTCACAGGGAAAAGGGCTCCATCGCTGAAGAAGTTTGAGAAAGGCTGTCCTGCTTCCTGAAGGCCCACAGAGCTCCTGAGCTCCTAGAGGGAGAAGCACTCACCGCCCCATTGTGGGTACGGCGGTACCTAGTCCATTTCACCCCTGCTGTGCTCTTGCCTGCCATGGCTTGCACAACTCCAGTTCCAGGCAATGCTGCTAGGAAGCGCTTCCATAAAGCTGCTCCATGTGTGGGGCTGGATGGGACCCCAAGGACCAGCGCAGCTCCTACCTCAGCTTCAAGCCCAGCGCAGACTCTCTGCGTTGTTTTCTCTCTGCCAGCGAGGGCTGAGCTCCCCGGGACCCCCATCACCAGTACCACCTGGATTTTTAGGGTAGAACTAAAGGTGCCTCTGAACCCCAAATTACAGCAGCTTGAGGGCAGGCAGCTGTGACTTTCTGGGGGCAGCAGAGCATGAGCTTTGTGTCTCACAAACTGTCACCAGCCATCAGCCTCTCTAGGGGCTGGGACCGGGCTTCATTCCTGCACTCAGGCTCCAAACTGGCCCTGGCCCCGGCGCTGTCCCTGAACCTGGCCTTAGTTTGCTCTCCTCCTCAGCTGTGCAGGTGTCAAGAGTGTCTCAGACAGAGGTGCTGAGGTTCAAACACAAAGGCAGAGCCGATGGAAGCTGGGAGGCGCCCAACCCATTACTGAATGAATGAATGGAAGAACGAGGACAGGATATTTGGAATAGGGGAATTAAATGACAGCCTAGGATCAGAAGCCAGGGCTCTTGGGATCTAGTCCTTGACATTGCCAGGAACCCTCATCCGCATAAACCTCCCTTTTCTCTAGGGAAAAGGGGAGTAGCTGGTCTGCACCCAGGGCAGACACCATGCTGGTAAGGTACGCATTATCTGTGCTTGCTGCATGCGCTATTGCTCAGAGGATGACAGTCTGTAAACGCATGTACAAGCCTTGCTGGACCGAGCACCTGGGAGGTGAAGTGCTCACATTTGTCAAGGTGAAGGCCACTGTTCTTATGCAGGACTCCTGTACCCCTTCTTCATGGTCTCTGTCCTGGCCCCATTCCTGGTCCTGCACCTGACTGGATCCCTTCCTGGGGCCCGGCTCTCTGGGTGTCCTAACACACAGCTCTACTTTGTAGGACGGGCTGCTGGCACCCAAGTGGCTACAGGAAAAACAGGGCCATTGTTCCAGCCACTGACCCAGAACTGTTGGCTGTGCTGAGGTCCTTACACTCTGCCCCTTGTTCTTGCTGGCCTCCACTGTTGGGAAGGGTGAGAGAAAGGGAGTGGCCACAGAAGTGGCCCTTTCCTGCCCCCAGGGCACCCTACTAAGCCAGCCACATGACAACATCTTGTTGGAAGTACAGCCAGGCAGTAAGAAGTCCAGCCCCTTCCTGCCTCTAAGTGCCCTGTTCTTTTTCAATGACCATTGGTGACCAACTGGCAAGGACTTGTGGGCACTGTGCTCATCTTGAGCTGGCTCATGCTACCCATGGCTGGACACCTTTCTGGGGAAGAAAGCTGGCAGGTGTCGGCTGCCACTGTTAGGGTCAGCATGGCCTACCTGGAAGCAGGGCATGGTCTAGCCAGGCCTGGAGGGGTAGGGGCTGTGACAAAGAGTGACTCTGGTGAGCACAGCATGGCAACCAAGAGGCACATTTGCAGAGCTGGGATCTTCATGGAGGGTCACAGAGGGCAGGGACCCCCAGAACTGTGTGTCTTCTTGGGGAGCAGCTCCAGAGCTTGATCAGATTCTCAGGGGGTCCTGACTGCTGAAGGGTAAAGAAGGACTGGATCCAAGTCAGAGCAATGACTCTTAAGTTTGGGTGGGACTGGCAGGGCTGATCTTGGAGAAGGGGCACAGAGACCCGGCCATGTTCTGTTCAGATTTTTCTGCTCCTCTTGACAGAAGGTGAAGAAGATACTTAAAAACTCTCCACCTGGAAGTTGGCAGACCCAGGTTGCTACTCCAATGTTGCCTTCAAGTTGCTTTGGTTTTGCCTGCAAAATGTGTCTCCCTTGGCCTGGACCTCAGCTTCCCCATAGTATGGGGAGACTCTTGGTGCAGCTAACTCCGGTGTAGTGACTGTGACGGGAACCTCAGAAGAAAGCAAACCTTGCCAGGTGAGGGTCCTGGGCTGCGTGGGATGGGCCACTCACCATCCACTGGGGTGCAGGGCTCATACACCAGCCGGTAGCCCTCCAGGATGCCGTTGGGGAACCGAGGGGCTTCCCAGGACACGTTCACTGAGGTCGTGGTCAGCTCACTGAACTTGACCGAGCTGGGAGCACTGGGGGCTGTGGGAGAAAGCAGGAGTGTTTTGTTTTCTTCTTCTGTGAAGCTTCAAAGCCTTGGGTTTGGCTCCAATAAATTAATGGGGGCATTTGGGTCTGGGCCTGGGAAGAAGGAGAGGCCAGGGCTCAGCCCAGGAGGCTGGAGGAGTCGCCTGAGGCCCTCAGAGCCCTGGCCAGCCCTGGACATCCTTAGCACTCGAGTCTCCAATATCAGAGGCCTTGGAACCCGGAGAACAGGAAACTTTATTTTTCTCTGAAGTGGGAGAGTTTGGACTTTAGCCTGTTAAGCAGCTTGGAGCGCTGGCTACCAGCATGGGACAAGCTGGTTTGCCCCCAGTGTCCCTGTGGGGCAGGGCCCTTTCCTGGCTTGTGCCTGCTTCCCTGGCAGAGAAGGTGGGGGTCTCTGGCCCCCAGATGCTGGCACTGCTCTGGAGGTCACTGTGGCACACTGTCAGAAGAGCCAAGCCAAGGGCAGTCCAGTCCAAGTCTCCGGAAGAGAAATTTTCACGGACTGCGAAACCCAGGGGCAGTGGAGGACAGAGGGGGAGGGCAGGAAGCAGCCCCCTCTGCAGCCTCCGAGCTGGCCGGCTATTATTGTCCAGCACAGCTTCCCCGCTGAGGCGGAGCTAATCTGGACCCATTTCTGGCCCCCTAGAGGAGGCAGCATCAGTGAACATCTCTGAAGGAGGGAGATGAGCTCAGGGTCCCCTTCCTCCCTCCCTGGGCCAGAGGGATGCACGCGGGACAGAACCCTTTGTTCTGTGGCCACTGCAGTGGAAGCTTCTGGGCTCCCATGGGTTCCCATCTGCCGGATGACACTGACAGATGTGGTCAGGACAGACAGACAGTCACATTCAGACAGACCGGCTCAGCTTAGCCTCAGTCAGACCCAGGGGAGCCAGGGGAGGGACAGGTTTTCCTGGAGCCAGGGCTTGTCCCCAGAGAGGAACACAATTAGAAACCCGCTCTGGAGCCACTCTTTAAGAGCTACAGGTGAACCACTTGGGGAAGCAGCAGGTAGGAGAAGGCCTCGGGGAGGTCAGGGCAGAGGCTGGGCACTTGTCCTCTGCATCCATACGCGCTGGTCCTAGGGTGCCCTCAGATGCCAACGCCCCACCAGGCTCAAGCTCCCTCTGTAAAAGTTGTATTTGCTCTTGCCTTTCAGTAGGCTTCAAATCACCTCCAGATTACCACACTGAAAATGTGGGGTAAATAGTTGTCACACAGCATTGTTTAGGAAACAAGGACAAGAAAAAAGCCAGAGCATGTTGAACATAGCTGCCATTTTTCTGGAATATTTTAGAGTCACAGTCGGTTAAATCTCCTGATGTGGAATCCAGATACAGCAGGCCAACTTATTCAGAGAGAGAGAGAGAGAGAGAGAGAGAGAGAGAGAGAGAGAGAGAGAGGGAGAGAGAGAGAGAATAGAGAGAACTTTTGGTTCTCTCAGAAATCCTGGGTACAAGCATTGCTCTCCCATGACCCATGGGGGACTCTGAGTAAGAAAAATGTTTCCCAGGGACCTTTGCTCATGGTGTAGTGGGAGTAACTCTTCACTGTCTAACACCCAGAGTGGTACTGCCTGAGCAGTGGCTTGGGACACGCTGTAGGGCTTGCTCCGCTGTGCCCGGCTGCAGGGTCTTCGCCTTTGCCATCTCCTCAGCCTTGCCTTCCCTGCCCCCTTCCTCCCAGCCCGTCACTGAGTGATTACCTCCCAGCACATAAGCCAGGTCCTGTGGTTCTATCCCTCTAGGATCCTCCAGTGATTTCCCTCGTCACCTAACTTGACCCCCAGCCCCCAGCCCCTTGGAGACCAGAGTTTCACCCCGTTTTTTGGTGAATCCCTCGCTTTCCTCCTCCAGAGTCCAGGCCTGCTCACCTGCTGCTCTCTCTGGCCGGTAACCGGAACCAGCCCTGCCTCCTGAACTTCTTGCACTGGGAGCCTCCATCAATTTCAGTGCAGATGTCACCATCCGATGAGGGCTTTGTGTGGACCTGTCCTACCCCGGGCCTCCCCCAGGCGCTCCTGCCTCCACCCGCACATTTCTTTCCCACGGCATCCCTATGGCAAACTCATGCATTTACTGGTTTATGATCCATGTCCTTCCCAAGGGGAAGGGGACTGCATGGGTCCCTGTTATGTCCCCAGTATCAAGCACAGTAAACAGTGGTAGAATGAACAAATGCCTCTGGCAAGATAGCAGAAAGGTGGTAGGGGGCCAGGCAGGCAGTGAGAGTAGTGGCTATCCCTGAGGCCTGCTGTCTGCAGTGAGGGGAAGGGGGTTCTCCTGGCCTATGGGGACAGCGCCTCTGTTGTAGGCACTCATGCCCTGGGCCCCTTGTCATAGGCTGCAGCTCCCACTCTGCTGGATGTCTCAAGAGGGTCCAGGTACCAAGCCTAGGTGCTTGGAGGGCTGAAGCAGCTGCCTCCACCCCCCCCACCCCCGCCCAACCCCAGGTGGGTCCTCCTGCACCCAGGATGCAGTTTCCCCTCCACACCTGCTTGCTGGGTCTGGCCCCGGACAGGGGTGCTCCGTGGTCCGTCCCCTGCGGCATTGAAGGCCGCCACGGTGACCATGTAGGCAGTGTAACCGGTCAGGTTCTTGAGCTTCACGCCATTCTCCACCAGGAAAAGCGTCTTCACTCGCTCAGTGATATTCTGCCGCTGGGCTTCCCAGAAATAAATCTGTGGGCAAAGAGGATTGTGGGATTGGAGGGGACGAAGACATGAGGCTTTCCTCCTGCCTCGCTTGGCCCAGGACACAGACTTGAGGTACTTAGGACCTGTTCTAGGAACCCTTCCAGAACCTTCCTTTTCACAGCCAAGGTTCCAGCTTCCATGAAACTGTACATGCCATAAGGGCACCGTCTTTACGGGTCCTGGTGAGCTGTGGTGCCTATGGGATTTAGCACTGACTCATGGGCCTCGGAGCATAGATGCTGGAGGAAAATACTGCTTCTGTCCTGCGGGACCTGAGCTGGGGGCAAGCCCAACAACTGCATCGCATCAGCTG
>PVJA010009949.1:0-31527 GCA_004027025.1 Myocastor coypus
AAAAAAAAAAAAAAAAAAAAAAAAAAAAAAAAAAAAAAAAAAAAAACACACACACACACACACACTTAACAAATTTTTACACAGAAATTCAGCAATATAACCATATATAAAATTGTAGTAGATCAATCCTATGGCATTTTCCCTTTTTTCTTATTCTTTTATTACTCTTTTTTTGTTTATTTGTCTTCTTACTTAGCAATTGTAAGTTTGTTTTTTAAAATTTTGTTAATTTTAATGTGAAAAAAATAGCAATGAGACTGTTTTAACTCAGGTTAGTAAGACAGATACAATAATAGATACACTGCATATTGTCTCAGTTATTCAGAGTACAAGATGCAGACATGATATCTTTTCTAAACAATATTAGTACAAATTTTTCTTCTCATTGAACTAAAAAAGTAGCTGTATATTTATCATAACTATTATATATATATGTATATATATATATATATATATATATATATATATATAATTTTTTTACTACAAAATGCTCCTTCATTTATATTCCTCTTTTTTTTTTTTTTTTTTTTTTCTTTGTCAGAGATGAGTGTTCCATTGCTGTTAGGGAAACTGTATCTGGAGAAGTCTTTAAAGGACCTTTTCATACATGATTCCAGTTCAAACAATGTATATACTTCAGTTTAGCAAAATGTTTATAGTAGCACAATTTGTGGCAGTCAAATCTTGGAAACAACCAAAATGTTCATCACCTAAGAAATGGATGAAAAAGATGTGTTTTTCTACAATGGATTATTACTCAGCTATAAAGAAAAATAAACTTGAAGCCTTCATATATATATGGATGAAATTTTGAGATTTACTCATAAGGGTTGGTCAATTTCTAAACTTAAAATTTCCTTTTTTAATATTTTTTCTGTGATTCTCAGAAGTCTTGTGCACAGAAAACAAAACAAAGATTCATCTTGCGTTTAGTTTTTATAATTTCATCAATTAGTATCTAATTGCTTAGTGTATATAGGGCTACATTTATATCCTAAAGCACAACTTCATATCATGTTAAGTTTATGTCATCACTAAAATTTTCATTAATGTGTCCATCAGTGTTATAGTAATATCAACTAGTTACAACTATCTCTTAAAGAAATAAGTGGACTCATATGTGACCTAAAGTTAAACACATGTAGTATTCAGGCTTTCTTGGTAACCCTTTTCTTTTATTGCAATTAGATTTGGAAAGTGAATAAGAAATTTTAATGTCATTTTATTGACTTTAACAGTTTAAATGACCTATCTTGATTTTTGAAGTTATTAAATTACCATATGGATGATGCCCCTTTCATCAAATTCAGCTGTTACTATTTACCGAGAAAATGACATAGGTAACTTTTAAGGCTGTATACAGTACTTATGCATATAAATCCATGACACTAATAATGATTTTTGATTGAGGTCTTTTTTTGTGCTAAAACCAGCTATTACAACCAATATAGTAATATGATAGAAGTTAACTACAAAACCACTACTATTCTTAGAAGTTTTAATTCATTGTCCTGGAAGATGAAAAATGTATATCCTGAAAAGCACAACTAATATGGCCTTTGGGGAATTTTGAGATACTAAGTTGGGTTACTGCATATCCCATTCATCTGGCATGCTGAACTTCCAGGGAGAAATGGCCAAATGACTTTGGTAGTAATGGATTTTGCCCCAGATTATTGGGAACATTCTTTTATGAACAAATGTGTGACAAATATGATTAAAGCTCTGAAGAATGACTCCTATTGAAAATGAAATACCACTTACCCTACCACTTTAGTTTCAGTGATAAGTTTTAACATTAACCCTTTTGTAGTACTGGAGGACCAAATGGGGTCCATTACCAACCCCAATCTTCATATGGAAAATAGACTGAAATTTTTAAGCATTCTAGCATTTTAGATCCACAACATATATTTTGGAGGCTTGTGTCATATTTATTAGGGACTGACATTTCTTTATACTTTACTATAGAAATATATTGGATTATAATCCCAAGTATGACAGATGAATAGGAAAACGAATAACCCAAATAACAAAATTGCCAAATACTTTTAGCTATATATTAAGATATTGTCCCTGTAAGAAAGATGGATATTAGGCTATTACTTTTAGCAATAAAATTAAGAATATACATTTATTAGATAATACTTTTATGTCAAGCAGACACTGTCAAGAGCATTTAATTACGTCGAGGCTTCACAGCCTCTGGTCAGGAATGCACTGTTATTTTTCCCATAGAGGCAAGTCAATCAAGACTTAAAGTATTTAATTATCAAAAAAGAAATATTTGGCAAACAGCACAGGTCATGGCACTCTCAAAGTACCTATGATTTTTCAAACAGGCACAATGCATTCTTCAAAATCACATTGAAAGTAACGTTTTTTGAGAAGCTCTTGAAAACAAGAATGGTATTACTTCATATCTTGACATAACCATTGTTCCTATCTTGAAATGGTCTTACAGCCGGTATTACTACATGAAGAATCAAATGTTCCAGCAACCTATAGTTGGTATTCCCATTCAAAAGAAGGGGTAAAAAGATCATCTTGCTCAAATCTACCCCCAGAACACGTGCAATCCATATGGGATTTGGGTGATCCAGAGCAGGGGTTCAGCACATTTTCTCTGAGATTGGGTTTCATTCTGCTAACAGCGTGTTGGCGGTGTGCCCACTAGCAAGCAATTAAGACTTTGTGCTTCTCTGCATTTTAGTAGCTCTCCTTAGGAAACATGCAGCCACATGGGAGCAGAAGCTGTGCCAGCATGGGTCACGGTCTAGGAACAGCATCAGGAGAGCTGTTATGCTCTAAGGACTTGTAGTCTTCTGGGAAGTTGGAAAGAAGATGGATGATTGATTGGCTATGCCTGTGAGAGAAGATCAAGGAGGGAAACTTTGAGAAATGGAACTATGGGGAGACATCAAAAGTACAGTACAGGAGAAGAAAGCAAGACCAAGAAATTTGAGGAAAAAAAGGAGCTAAGCCAGCTTCTAAAAGTTAAGGAGCAATTAGGTTCAATTTTAAAGAGACAAAATCTAGATTGCAGATAAGAATTGCCATTAAAGTTGAATGGTGCCCTTATTAAATATTTTTCAAAGGCACTCACAAATGATGACAAATGCTGAACATGTTCCCCCCAAATGGGTGAGAAACCTTCACAAGAGGACAGGTAACAGAAGAAGTAAAGACACAGGGCAGGACATAGTCCTGGGGCAGTGTGCTACACCTGGAGAGTGGTGGCTTGCGTGTTTCCCTCTCTTGTGTCGCTTCTCTACATTCTGAGTCTGGAAAATGTCATCAGTAGTTTTGGTCTAAGATGTGTTGCCTAAGACAATTAGAAAACTTTACAAAGTAGAAATAACTGCTTTGGAAGGGATAAGCCTTTAACACGAGAAAACAAAAAAGGCTATGCCAGTGGTTTCTAAAATGACTGACTACCCAAGACCTCTTTGGCATGATTGTACAGTACTTCAGCTCCTGACTTCTGGAAGCTCTAATGCAGCTCATATAACTATATGCATTTTCAAGATGTAAGAGTAGGCATGAATCATTCTGAAAATAATCACACAAACAAGGTGTCTCCCCTTACAATAGATCAATCAATTAAATTTAAATGAGTAACTACTGCCCCCTCCTCTTTATTGTATGTAATCTTAAGATCCCAAAGTATATAAAACTTCCCTTTACATTATTAATACTGATTCCTCTGGTATGTTTTTATTTCAGAGTAATCAAAAGGGTACATAGGAGAGCAAACTTACGTACACTATTTTCAGGGATAAATTTGAATAAATATTCAATTATCATATTAATCAAAGTATAATTTTATAATTAATTTTACCAAGTTTACACTGTGTACTTGTGTCCTCTCTGCCAAGCATGCTTGGATGTTACACAAAAATTATAGCTCTGTGAAAATAATGGTCCAAATATATATATATATATATATATATATATATATATATAATTTCTCAAATTTTTAACATGGCCAAGGATTTGAGTGATGACAATTTTCTTTGAACTTTTATTTTAAAGGAAAAGAAACAAAAGGCAAAAAAAAAATCAAAACAAGAACAGTAACAATGATTAATACATTGTGTATTGTTATCTTTAAATTAGTTACACAAAATATGCGATAGTATTTAGTTTTCCAAACAATATCGATACAAACCTACCTTTTCAATGAACTGAGAAAAGTCAGTAGTATAACATGTTTTAACTACATGCATTCAATTCTTTGACTTAACACATTTTTTTCTGTAAATAAGTATGTAAGTGAGGTTTATGCATATCACTGTGGTAACAGCTTAAGGCACATGAAGTATGTAATTCCAGATCACCCCTTTGGCCACAACATTACTTACAGTTAGAGATTCTAGTTTTCATCATAGGAACCCTGGAGTTCTGTACCACCAATGGAAGACAAAATGTATAGCATTGTCAAATTTGATTTCTAAATAAGTTCACACACATCAAATATTATGATTCCAACAAATGTATGATATTACTGCATATTTAGATAACCATTCAAGTTATATGTCCCAGTGTCTTAGGCATATTGATGAATCATATACTTGTGGTTGACTTAAGTTCTTAGGTTATGCCAGTAGGGCAGACAGTGGCAAAAAGAACAGGGGTGTATTTAACAAACCTGACAGAATTTGTGTTTCTATTCTGCTAGGAAAGCTACCTTGAAGAAGTTAGTGAATACCGCTTTCATCTTCTTCCCATTGATAGTAAAGTAAAACTAACAATTCCTACCTTTCACTGGCACAGAGGCATAGATTTGTCTTTTCTGTTGTGACTGGTAGAGTGTTTCTCTGGAAACAGTTTACTCTACATGGACCTAGGTAGAAATTTTGGAAATTGCTCTAACCCCTTCAGGCCGACTCAGATGGCTCTTATTACTTTTCTACATTAAATGGACTCCCTGTGACATGAACAAACAATAATAAGCTTCCATGAGCAAGAAATTGCTGTGACTCCTACCATGAAACTGAGGAGAATGCTAGTAACTCCCAAATTCTCAAATATGTGGATCACACCTTAGTTTAGAGTAATTATTTATCATGGTCTTCAGATATGTTTATTTATTAATGGTCACAGTAGGTATGATTTGTCATAAATCACTGCATTTTCAATATGTTCAGGAAAACACACACCTCCAGACAGTTGAACCTGCAATTTGGCAAAGAAAAACAGTTAAACTTCTAATTAAAATACAGAAGTTTATTTGTGTACCTTCATACATACTCCATGAAAATATGAAGATTGCAAGAAAAATAATAATGATAGTAATAAAATAGCTAATCTCTCAGAGATCATAATTTAATCTCAGCTTTGAGGGTTACTTTTAAATTGGTGCAAGAAGGAATGTTTTGTACTGCAGTACTTACTATATATTATTTTCCTAAGAGGTAAGGCAGTAGCACATGATACATCTATAGCATTTGATAAGGTCATCAAATATTCCTAAAACATAAATGTGATGTAAGTATAAACTGAAGCAGTTGAAATCATTACATTTCTTTTAGTCAGGACACCATTACTTGTGTAAGCAGCATTACAGTACTGAGAGAAAATTCTCCTAAATCTTAAAACACTTTACATTGATTTTGCAAGCAGCCACGGCAGAGAACTCAACATTTTATTTTGGCAAGGGAAGCTTTGTAGAAATATTTGCAATATTTTGTGCTAATCCTTCCACAAGTCACTTTGGTGTGGCAAATATTTGTTCTAGCAGACTTTCCTACAGTAACAGAGTACATCAATATGTTGTTTTAACCTTTTGAAAATCACCCTTGTATCTTCTCGAAGGAAACAGTCACTGATGAACCCTTTTAAGTTTTCAGCTTCTTTGCAGTCAGGTGCCTGGGAAAGAAATAAGTACATGATCTCAAGGGGATATATTAAAGGGAATTGAGTGCATCTCTGCTTACTCTCTTGGCTCACTGCTTTATGGATATGAGGCACCAAAAAAGTAAATGGTGGTCAACAAGAACAAACACATTTATTAGAGCAGTTAGAAAAGACTGTTTTGATATTTGCCAAGTTCCTTCTCAATAACATGTTTGGCAGCTACCAAATGACATGGCCTGCCCAGAGTTCATTTTGATGAAGCCTCTGGGATGTGTTAAAAGTAAACCAGAGCAAATCACGCACTGGAAAGCATAACTCAATCAAGGAAAAATGTATGATTAAGGGTGACATGGGTAAGGAAAGCTTTGCCAGAGCACAGAGTAAATATTTGTATCAGTGTGAAGAGAAGGCTTTGTGACGCTGATGTCAAACAGTTGGAATTTTCATTGTTTATAAACTTTTGTTGTTAGAGTTGAATTCTGGCAGAAAAGGTTCGAAGGAACGAGCAGTTTCCCAGCATGAAAGTTAAAATCGTGATAAGGCAGCTTAACCAGAAATGAATGTAATGATGCAAAGTTTCAGCTACTTTTCCTTCCCAGATTTCTCTTGCCAAGAAGCAAACGTCTTGCCTTAAATCCCACTTTGACATAATTCACCAGGATTAGCAAAACTAAAAGATTCTGTTTGTTCTGTGCTATACAGGTCTTAGGACGTTTTCCTTAGAGAGATGATCATAAAATGTGAAAGAATCTAACGGAATTATTGTTCATTTTTCTTACAAAGAATATTGCCAGACGTAATGATGGAAAATAAGTGACTTAGAATTGATCCCAATGTTTTGAATAGTGTTTAACTTTATCCTACTCTTTTTAATCTCATGATAGACAACTGTACATTCTCAGCTGAACAGCTGAGCAAGTTAAAGAACCGGGCACTTGATTTAACTTATTAACTATTTTTATTACAAACAAATGAATACTTCCTTCTAAGATATTTTGTTGTAATTTTCAGAACAGTAGAGGCAGCCAGAAGTTATATAAATCAGGCGATATCACAAAGATATGCAGTTATATAAAACTTTACAGTAGTCCTAAACAAATAATTCAAGTTCCAGGAGAAGAAAAATCTCTGGAAACTGACTCCTAGCACCAAGTCCGCCTCATAGGGCTCATACTGGCAGCGAAGAAGGCATCAAACTTCCCCACTTTAAAAATGAACTTCTGCCAAGACACTACTCTGCTGCACAGATGCTCTTACAAGACATCCTTGCTTCTCCCTCAAGGTAGTCTCAGTAATCCATCCTGGTTCACTTTTCATGAGTGCTATGCAGTAGAGTTCATTCAATAAAAAATGGAGAGATCTCAGAATTCTGTGATGATACACTTCTTTTTTTTAATAACTTTGTATTTTAGAGTTCAATGTAACTGACCTAAGATACACGCAGAAGAAGAATCACACTGGTACATTGCTTCTTCAAAGTCTTCATTGTATCTATCCCGAAGGGAATCCCCCTTTGCTGTGTTGTTTCTTTTTATCCCTTCCTACCTCTCAATGACAGGACATCTTCTAGGTCATTCTGCAGTGTGGATTGGGACCCTTCACCATTATATTTTAATTAAATGGTCAGGTTATTAATGTGTGAAAATCAGTCACTGCAAATGTTAAGCTAACCATTTTTCATACATAATATGCCCATATCAACATTATAACAGCCATCTACTAAAGATTGACATGGTTGCTTTCAAAGAAGAAGCCCTGATAAATACTTGAGCTAAAGATTCTTGGGATCCTATGCAGGGACCGAGAGGTCAGGAAGGTCTAGCTGTTGGCTTTCTGTTTGTTTGTTCCATGCTGTGTGGTCATAAAGAACTACCCGGCCTCTCTGTTTACAGGACCATTTTATAGGCTCAACTGTGAAAATTATTAGTCATTTATTTCTGGTACACTAAGATAAATTCATTTTGTTAAAAGGGAGAGAATTCATAATACATTTCAAGAAAAACCTCTTCTTTGCTCAGCCTTAGGAACAGCTGCCCTGTCTCTTTTGGGTATTCTGCTCTTGTACCCAAATTAAAAAGCAATAGGAGATAAATTCAACATAATTTTATCTATTACCTAACCATACTTGACTGGTTCAAATTAAGTTGTAGGATGTAAGATAGAATACACAAAATCGCAACTTCATTTGAATCCTCTGTGGGGTGGAGGAGAGGATAGCATGGAGCCTTATGGTGCCTGTAGGTCACAGTAGACTGAGACTTAGGCAGTGTAGTGTGTAAGACAAGAGAGTGGTGTGCTGAGTGGAGACCATCAGAAAACAGAGGTGACCTTTCCAATCTTATCACAGCTGAGGTATGCCTAGCTAAGTCCTCCTTAAGAAACATACCAGTTCTATACAACCAAAAGACCTCTGTTTAGGTCAGCTCAATTGGACATGGTAGCAGTGAAATTTTAGCTCCTCAAGCTATTCCTCTTCAGGATATGATGAGGACATCTATTGACTATGTATTGTTTACTAGAATGCTTGCATTCAGTATTGTATTCACTCCCCTTAGCAATCCTAAAATGTAGCTTTTTTTTTTTTTTTCACTTTAAAGATAACAGAAACTAAGGATCACAGAAGTTAACCAACTTAGCCAAGGTCAAGCTTACTACAACCTCTTCATTTTGAAGAAAAACTCTCACATATCCAGAGTTAGAGAATGATAAAGTTATGAATACTGAAGTTGTTTATGGTTACACAGAAAGTCCTGTCAGTGCAAGCAGGGATACTGCTCTAGTTTGGAATTTAGATATTCTCTGAATGTCCCTGTATTTGGAGACTTTGCCCCCAGCAGGTGGCACCATTGGGAGGGGTAGATATTGTAGGAGATGAACTGAGTGGGTCATTTGGGGGCCTAAAAAGAGGACTGTGGATCTCAAGGACTTGCTTCTCTCATTTCCTGCCTCATGACAAATTCAAAAGTAGTGGGTCTATTTGATAATGAACTGGAAACTACAAATGCAGGCAAAAATAATTATTTTCTCTGTATAAATTGATGCCTTCAGTTACTTTATTTTATAGTAATGTAAACATTACTAATGTACCTACCAAGAAAAAGTGCCTCAGATTAAACTCAGTCATAAATGAAAGAAAATATGCTCGACTAATTTATGGATTCAGGAGCTCAGTTGTCTAAAGGTGAGTCTTGCTTGACTCCTACTAGGTCGAGAATGCAGAGCAGCTCGTGAGGACTTTGTCTGTGTCCCTGACCTAGATTTTCTTATTGTTAGCTTCACTGTTAGTCACATTTACTGCAGGTAATTTCTGAGGTGTGTTTCCAGAATCCTCCAACTTGCAAACAAGAACAGAAAGATTGTATAAGAAAGTTACTACTTGTCTGAAATATTCTACTACAGACATAGAGTAAAAGAAAGAGAAGTATTGGCCTTTGGAAATGACAGAAAGCTCTTTGATTAAAAAAAAAACAATCAGAGCTTTGGTCAAGCGACCTGGAATAGAGGCAGAAATGCAGGCAAGGGGTCAGTATTCCTCTTTCGCTCCCTGGGCAACTGCATTACTACATCATGATTAGGCTCCCAGTGGGGTTCCCTGTTACTTGTGCTGAAGAACAGTGCCCAGTGGTACCCAGCAATGTCAGACTCACAGAAAGTCATCACAGAAAAGCTAGTGGAAACACAAAAGAAATAGGCAAAAATATTAAATTAAAACCCTAGAATTTATTCCAATTGTCCAAATTTGGTTTTTATAGTCATTCTTTTTTAAAAACTATTTTTAACTTTTCACTAATTTAGGTATTTGTTATAGAGTCTCACTATGCAGCTCAGACTCATACTAATCCCCTGTCTCAGCCTCTTCAGCACTGGGATTATAGGTATGCACCACCACACCCAGGGTTCTAGGCACAGCGTGTAGCACTGGAGATCAAAGTCCAGTCCTTATGCTTGCCAGATAGGTGCTTAGACCACCACACTATTGCCCCAGACCCATAGGCTCATTCTTGACCCAATTTTTGTTCCCAGAGGAGTAGCTTACACTGATTAGCTAGTCCTTCCTCTGAGACCACACCTAGAACTAATGCTGGGGTCAACTTCATGGAATCCTATTGATAGATAGGGAGTACTTGAGAACTTTTGCAGCTACTTGAACCTGGTTGATAAAACTCAGCAGGAAAAGCCCCTAATAGACTGTGTATGATTTCATGGAAAATTTATGATTTGAGATTTCCAGACCTATTCTGAATATAACATTGCTGAATTCTGAGGAAGAAAGAATTCAAAAGAACAAAAAAAGAGAAAGAGAAAAACAGAGAGGGAGAGAGAGAGAGAGAGAGAGAAAGAGAGAGAGAGAGAGAGAGAGAGAGACAGAGACAGAGACAGAGACAGAGACAGAACAAAGAAAATATGGACTGCACATTTAGGATCTGACAGTCATTTTGTGAAGAGCCTAAAATATACTAATTCATTAACTTAACAAACTTGATATATAGATAGCATTATCACCTATATTTTATGACTAGAGAAGTTAGATAACTTGTTTTGTACATTTCAAAGACAGGATAATACTAGTGTCTTGCTATTTACTCTATATTACACACAGGAAATTTCATTTCTCGTGCATTCAGATTATGTATAATCTCAAATTATACCTAAAATGTTAAGTAAAAAATAGACTTTCATTTCTCAGGCATGCTGTGCCTGCCCTGCCCCCATGGCACAGTGAGACGGCAAATGAGACTAGGCATGGTGGTGCACACCTGTAATCCCAGTTGTTGGGAGGCTGTAAAAAGGTAGATTACTTCGAGTCCAATCTAATAGTGAGACCCTGAACATCCTGTAGACCCTTCCCTAAAATACAAAAAGAAAAAGGGTTTCAGAATCACAGGTCTAGATCTCACATTCCACACAGAATCAGAGGTGAGCACAGGAAGACCTTGTGCAAGAACTATTGTAGGTGAAAGAGTTCCTCCATAAAAAGCTCCCCTTTAGGCCTCAAAGATAGGTTGTTGATTCAAGCCTCTGGAGTCTCTCTGGACAAGCTCAGAAGATATTTATTTGATCTGTTGGTTTACTGTATTGCAAAAATTTTATATTTTAGATCAAACTGTAATTGATTTGTTCAGGGCACCATTTGGGTTGAATTCAATAAACAAAGCTTCATACTTCTACTAAATTCTGTGAAGGCTATAATTATAGGCCTTACAAGTTAAAAAGCTAAGAAAAAAGTCCCTGTCTTTTCTCTTTTTTCAACTGAAATTTTGTTATTATTAAGGCAGGAAAATGTTGAAATAGTTTTGAAAGTGTGTTTATGCACTGCCGATAATCCAAAGATTTAAAATCAAAGCCATTTTCTACTTTCATATTACGGAGAACATTTTTCTACCCATACTTTATTCCTTATCACTACTTACTTTAATGAGGTTTGGTCCATTTTAGGTGTTAATGCAATTATTATATAAAACCAGTTCAATATAGGTGTTAAAATTCTAGTTTGTCCATAAGAACTCTGAGCCATAGTAGCAGATAATGGGCATTAGTTTTGTTTTTCTTTCACAAGATCTTCTTGCAAGGTTAATGTCATGTGCTCTTTGACAGATGGAAGTGGTAGCTTTGTACCTGTAGCAGCAAGTTGAGTTGCACAGTCTCTGTCATGAGGGCCTAAGTACAGTATGGTCACTAAAGCTGATACCACGAATGGTATCTGTGCAGCTACTGCCATCAGGTTCTCAGGGATGTGAAAATGAGGGGAGTCAGAGACTAAAAGTGGGCAATGCATTGTGAAAGGCCCTCTGCTTAGGGGAGTATGCCACCCCAAAATGCAGCATGTAGATTAGGGTTGCTCAGAGGACTCCCACAAACCAGGAGAAGTGAAAACAGACAAAGCTGGTAACACCTGTTAACTTTGCAATATTTGTTGAGGCTTCTATCCATGTTTACAAATCCCACAGAAAAAGTTTTATTCACAGCTGTACCCTCATTTTCTGATTTGAGTGAGACTATAAAAAAAAAAATAGAATAAGCTTTCCAGATGATCAGAGTTCTACTGCAAGAGGTAGTCTAGCTCTGCTTAGATTTCAGGACACTTGGTAAAGAAGTTGGACTTTAAAGACCCCATTCAACACTAGATTCTATGTGTCTCATAGCAGCAAAATCAGTTATTACATAGGTGGTTTTCTCCAGAGAAAGCATGGGAAGAATAGGAGCGGGCCAGGCAGGTGGTCCTGGAAGTGGGGGCTGTGCCAAGGCCATCCACCTCAGTAAGGTCAACACTGCCTTCTCCTTGCCATCCCCTTAGGAGTGGAGATAGATGGCATAGCTGATGGTCCCAATGAAGGAAAATGGAGTCCTGCGCATTCTTAGCAAAAATGTAAAAGATTGTGTCTTAAACAAAGAAAATGGAAGAGTAAAATTTGGTTAAACAGTCTTGGTCGCTAAGCAAGAAAGATGAAAAAAAAAAAAAAAAGTAAGCAAACAAGAATTATGGATATCCACCAGAAATGTGAGTTGAGATGGAAATAGTAGAACAGAGGGTCAGCCAAATAGCTCAGTGGATTAAAGCACCAGCAAGCAGGCTCAGGGGACAGAGGTTCGATTCGTGGGGCCTGCCATGCCAGCCTAGCCTCCGGGGTGCACTGAGATGACAGTTGAGACTGGGCGTGGTGGTGCATGCCTGTAATTCCAGCTCTTGGGAGGCTGTAAGCAGGTGGATCACTATGGGTCTGATCTAGTAGTGAGACCCTGAACACCCAGTAGACCCTTGCCCCACCAAAAAAGAAGACAGAAAATGGGAGCACCTAGTTCTCCCTTGCTCTCTCCAACTGAACTCTCTGTACAAGTTCCTATTCCATATCTGAGCAGTGTGGTAAGCACCTGTAATCGATTTATTATTGAAAATTATTGTTTTAAAGCCTACTAGCCTTCAAAGAAAATTTAACTATAATCCTGTTATAAATGAATCTTTATATGATTGTAATTCCTTAACTGGTAATGAGTATATAATTCCTTCTTGGGGGCCAGATTTTCCTCTCTCTGGGGAGGAGATATGGTTGGTGTTCCTGAGGAGCCTGGGAGGCAGGGAGAGGTGGGCAGGCTGCATTCCGAGGCTCAGGAAGGGACAGGCAGCCCCATCCAGGCTGCAGCTCCTATCTGAAGCAGCCTAATCCTCACAGAGAGGTCACCTTGCCTTGGACTCAGGTGCATCTCCTGCGGGATTCAGAACAGAGTGGGCTCCAGCTGAATCCTGTGATGAAGAATTGCAAACGCTGTGTGTTGTCTTCAAATATCTCCAAGGCTCTGGATATCCTATATCTAATTTATTGAAAGAACCACTGAAAAACAGAAAAACAAAGTTATAATTATCTGTTTAAACCCTCTCACATAAAGTCGGGACCTATTCCCCTCTTCCCATAAATAATAAGCACAGAGTTTGGAGCTAGCAAGAATTATCTTTCAAGAACCATGATTATCTGGTACTGGAAATGTAGGAAAAAAAAAAAAAAGACAGCTTCCATTTCAGTCCTTGTAATTAATTTTCTCAAAACACATATACTTGAAGTAAAACATTTGAAAAGCTGGCCCTCTGTGGGCTGTAATTTCTACATTGATTTTTGCCTCTGAGTAGCTGAGGGTAAAATGTATCAAAGAGTTAAGGTGAGTAAACATCACTTAACTAGCATCCAAAGGAATTTAAAAGCAAAACAAAACTTCTCTGTGTCTCTCTGTCTCTGTTTCTGGCTGTGTCTCTATCTCTGTCTGTCTCTCTGTCTCTCTGCCTGTCTCTTTGTGTCTGTGTGTCTGTGTGTCTGTCTGTCTGTCTGTCTGTCTGTCTCTCTCTCTCTCTCTCTTTTCTGTCTTTCTCATTCATTGCCCTTAAAGAGGCAGTCAACAGAATATGTCACTTTTTCTGCACATGGCTGAGGCTGGACTGTGTCCGATTTCAGCCTAAGTTATAACAGGAACTTGTCAATGGATGCCATTACTGCAGATGGGCCCCAGGCACTCAGGGATGGAGTGGCAGGCAACCTCAGATCAGCTCAGGAAAGAGCAGGCATCGGGTGGTAACAACTCTCAGTCATTACTGACCTGGGCCCTATTCAAACCAGTGACCTAGAAATGAAGGGCTCCAAATCCCATTACTAATTCCCCGAGCCATCAAGTCTCCCTATGGCCTGGATCTTGTCCTGAAACCCAGGTCTCCTGTTGAAATAGCATTAGACAGCGGCCACTGCACTGGCAGGCAAGCACTTTAAAAATAAAAGAGGAAGGGAGGCAAACCTGCACATATGGGGATGTCCTTAATTACTACTTTAAAGTTTTTCAGCTCCTTTAAACCTAGAAAACCTGAACCTTCTTTAAGTGGAACGCTTTCCAGGAAGCACAAGAATGGTGTTCAAACACACACAGCCTCCTATTTCATCAGAAAAGGGAAAATACACATTCCACATCCTGAACTGAGGAGAAGTAATGAGAAGAAACCAAGTGAAAAGGAGCTGTTGAAAAGGAAAGAAAGAGATTAAATGACAATTGCAAGGATGAGAAGAACTTTTACCATCATAGTAAGAAAAGGAACTAAAGGAAAACTCCCTTAAGCAGCCTTTCCTTGTGCTCATCTCTGCTTCCTTCTCTCAAGCCTTTCTTCAAAGAAACGGGATTATTTCTTCAGTTAAGAAAAAAAAGTAGGATTTTTCTGAGTTAGATGAACTCCTAAAAAGCAAGCCAGATTAAAAATGGTATGCAACGTTCTGTCCTGCGTTTTAACCAAGAAACTCCAACTTTACAAATAGTCCTGTAGATGGAGCTCCACTCTGCAGTTCTAAGACCGCTGCCTCAACAATGCAGCAATTGTTTCCTGTGTCCATTTAGCAATTCCTCCCTCTCTGGGTTCTTTCTGGTTGCATGTTCTATTTATTTTAATGTATACCTTTGTGTAAGGCCTGTCTCTGAGTGGTTAGATACCACAGTGATATGTGGCCTCAAGAGGGAAAAGGGAGTGCAGCCTATTCCCATGACATCCTGAGGCTTTGTAGCGCCAGAAAAACCTTCTCAGGAACACCTAATCCTTGGGCTCCTTCCAAGTACCACAATCTCTCTGTACAACTGACATGAGCCACGTGGGACCCTTGAGAGTTTTAGGTGTGTCTCTCTGAAGTCAGCCTCAGCCAAGCATGAGGCAAATGTGCCCGACCAAAGAAAATAAATTATGTGGACTCCAATTTTCAGCAGTTATGAAGTATTGAATTACACATGCAGAAAAATTCACTTTGGGATTAACCCTTTGCAATCGAAACCCAATCTTGTCACACGGTGCCTGTTGTAGGGCCTGGCCTTCCAGAGTCACAGAGGCAGCGATGTTCAAAGGAAGACAGACTGAACACGTTTATGGCAGACGGCTACCCGGGCACGAGAGGTGGCGTGTGTGTGCTAGGGGATTCTGCTCTGTCTCTGCTTTGCTGGATCCTTTATAATTTATATCTGGATGGCACTATAAAGTTTAAGGATGCCCTGAAATGCCACTCTCAGCTTTTAAACAGAATGTTTTTTTGCCTACTTCACACAGCCTCGGAATCTGCTTCTTGCTTTGCATCTAGAGAAGTGGTTTAGAGCTGGTGAAACTGGACTGAATCATAACTAGCCAGAACCCCTGAAATGGCATCTGTTCCCTGTGACTCAGTGCGTGCTAGAAAAGGACATCCTGCCCTGCCCCTCTCAAGAATTTCTGGTCCCCAAAGCCATATGAGACACTAAGCTCTCGGTACATGATGTGGCTGCAAGTTAACGCAGAAACCCTGGGTACAAAAACAAAACCGCGCTGCTTATTTTTGCCTTTTAAGCTATTTATTTACCACATTACCAAGAAAGAAATGCTCTAACAAGAACAGGAGGAAATAAACCCTGCAAAGCTTACCAAAAAAATTTAATTTTTTTCAGTAAACTGTGCGTCTTAAGGATGCAAAGCAAGAGTTGGAAAACTATGCACCTTGTTTCTCTTCACCTTAGGCTAAAATCAGAAAGGGAGACATCACATGTGGGTGCTGGCAAGTCGTGCCAGTCACTCTCCTCCCTCAAATGTGTCTCTGGATTAAGTTCAAGTTGTTCAGTAACATCTCGGGGAGGCATATATTTCATCCAATTGCTTCATTTTAACCAGTGAAGAAAGGGACAGGCAAAGCTTCCATGGGTAAGCAGAAGCCACACAGAGAGAACTAGAAACTGTTTGGATTCCATTATTCCTCCTTGTTTCTAAAACAGGACTCTAATTAGAGAAATACCTCTGAGTCTGTTCTGAGGAATGCTAGCTCTCTTTAAATATTTGCAATTTTGTCTAAAATGGAATTTTTGGAAACACATGTAAAGATTTTCTAAGATAGTCTGAGTAATAATAAATGGATATAGGTGTGTTGCCAAGAGAGGGTAGGAGAGAGAGGGAGAGACAGACAGACAGACAGACAGAGACAGAGGGACAGAGGAGGAGATAGAGAGGGAGACAGAGAGTCTGACATCATATGCTTGTTGGGTGGGGTATCTAATAAAAGCAACCACTAATAAGCGCTATGAAATTAGACTGTTATGTAAAACTGAGCCAGTGTAAGCCAAACTTTGCAAATATCATGAGACTTGTTTTCAACAGGTGGCCTTTGAGAATGCAAACTATTAACACTCACATGAGAGCTCTAGTTAAAGGGGAAGATGTAAGGGGGACTTTACAAATTTATGCAATCAGGGTGACTGGAAACATTGCTTCATAATTACCATTTTTGGCAGGCTTAATTTTTGAGAAAAATTATTGATTGGGGATAAGCTCAGTAAATGTTTCTTTGTTGTTTACAGGTTTTAGTTTAATGTGGAATTTTTTCTTCGAAGAAAAACACTAACATAAGTAAATCTGCTACAAAAGTGGAACAGTCAACCGATAGTGCTTTGTGGACAGATGCATGTGAGCCAAAACCCAAAATGAGGAAGACAGCAAAGCAGTAAGAAAGCCCACCCCTGGCACCCGCCAGGATGTTTTAATGAAATTGCTTTGCCATATCAGATTCACCCCTTATATATTTACACAGATAAGAAAGAACTTTTGCTGGCAAGCACTGTAAGTTTGATTTATCACTTACACTAGAAAAGGGCTGCCAAGTAGGCCTTTATGATTCCCATTTCTTACAATTATTATGATCATAGGGCCAGGGAATAAGGCTAGAGGTGATAGGCATGTAAACAATACTACTAGCAAGAAGTTGGTTTGTTGAAGATAGATCTCTTGGCCTGAAATCTATCAGAAAAGAAATGCTTTGACCAATCCAAATCTAAGGAAATACTTGTCTGCAAGCTGGCTGGAGATAGCGAGATTTTTGTGCAGTCTGGTGCATCCCTGAACGGCTGTATTATCTCCTTTTAAAGGAGAGGGAAGGACGACAGCAACCTCAGTGATTATGATAGTGGTCTTACTAACTTGGACAAGGAAAAGAGAATCTCAGCTTTGAGAAACTTCTAAAATGACTCATCTACGTTTGTGGTGACGTGAATTCTTCCCACATGTTGCATAACAGGTTTAGTCAATGAGTATATTGAATATTCAGAGGATGAGGCCTAGAAGAATTTGCTCCCAGTGAGGGATCAGTTGTGATTCTGCCTTCTCTTTTCTCAATAATCTCCTTGAAAACATGCATCCTTTAGAAGTGGAATTTTCAAGAATGTAGGGCTGAAGAAAGACTTGAAGGATGAGAGAAACAATAGGAGCCAAAGCTCCATTGCTAGAAATCGTAGCTTCCTATCTCTGCTTCTGTGTACTAGAAAAGAGCCTAGATGTCCTATTGCACTAATTTAAGTCTTGTCAGCCTTGGTTTGAAAATAATTTGATTTCAGGTAACAGAAAGCCTCTATCCTAGGTGTGTACAATTTAGTGTACATACGTGTTTTTGAGGTGAGGCTCTGGCTTGTTATCTAAAAATAATCTTTTGTTTCCCTTTTTGTCTCCTTTGTTTGAACATACAGTAAAAAATAACTGTGAGAACTTTGTGGTAGAGTGCACATATATTTAACAAAAAAGCAAACAAAGACATTTTGACCAATGCATATTGTGAAAGCTGACCTTATATAAATATATGTGAATAAAATATGCTCATTTTGATATGGCTCAAGGGAAGCTAAACTCACTATAGCAACTTCTCTCATGTTTATTTCAGCCTACATTTTTTTAAAAAAAAATGTATTTGGTTTTTATAGGATCTCACTATGCAGCTCTTACTCGTGATGACCCTTCTCTTTTCAGTCTCCCCAGCACTGGGATTACAGGCACACACCACCAATGCCTGGACTTCGCCTGGATTTTAAATTTAAATATGTGTAGAGCAAATAAGTGTAAGTGAAAGACTTCAAAGGATGGACGCAGTCTATAACTTACTTATTGTTTTTGGGGGGGTTTTGTTGTTGTTGTTGTTTTTTTTTGTTTGTTTGTTTGTTTTGTGGAACCAAGGATTGAACTCAGATCCTCATGTTTGCATGTGCCAGGCAAGCACTTATCCTACTGAGCTATCTCCCCAGCCCTATCACTTACTTAACTTGATGGGAAAGAAACCAACTGACTTCAGATGAGATTCTTAATGAGTCAGAGATAAAAATTTGTAAGGATTCTGCCCAAAGCCACACCCCAACAGTGTGGTTGCTATAAAATGTCACTAAGACCAAAATAGATGACTGTTACTCTGTTTAAACCTACCTATTCTCAAACTGTGCAGTTAGATATCCTCTAGCTTCAAGAAATCCACACCTACTTTATTCCAGGAAAGATGTAAAGTAACTTAGGAAAGTATATAAATTGATAACAAAAATGAGTATTATGTTAAAAGAACAGAAAAGTCAAATAGTACAAAAGGTAAGGTACAGGCAGAAATGAGGTGAGTGCATAAAATATGCTTCCTAAGAATCTTTAAACTTGTTAGGGAGGCTTAACAAATTAGGCTCAGTGATTTTAAAAGCAAATACAAATTGGGAATTGTCAACACATTTGAGTCATAGACACCATCATATATAATATTTGTCAGGAGAAAAGAAATCACAGACTACATCTAAGACCCAAATAACTTTCTTTTGTAAGGCCTCAAAAAGAGTTCAGCAGTCTCAGTCGGTGTCCATGAGCAGCAGGACAGTATAGGCCCAATAGATGAGTATCACTCTACATGGCGTTAACAGGTTTGCCTGAACCACCGGGTTCTCTGAAGGGCACAAGGGTATTTCTCAAGTGACTTAGCCCTGAACTCCCTGCTCTGTCTATTTTGTTCCTCTTTTGGTGGCCTCATTAGATTAAATAGGTTCATATGGATGGTCTTTCAATGTGTCTGTCACAGTCTTTATCCCCTGAGTTGCAGATTCTGTATTGTCACAGACTTGTTCAGTCTGTGACAGTCTGAAAGGTGCCATGTGAAAAAGGAAATTAGGACCTTTGCTCACAAATCTGTTCCTTGCCAAGTTGAACTTCAGTTACAATGACCAAATATATCAAGGTTATTTTTGGTGACGTTTTAAACATTATTCTATTAGAACAGATGTGCCACACATATTACTGTACGGTATCCATTAAGGGGGAAGTTATCTCTGCTCACAATAGATCTGAATTCCCATTCCCCTTGCCTCCTTTCAACTCCTCTTCTCCTCCCTACTTACAAAATCTTGTTTCTACTTTTTTGCTTCCTTTCTCTATAACCTTTTCTCCTGCTTCTTCTTTACTGTCCCCCTCCCTTATCCCTTGTCCCCTTTTATCATTTGAATATTTCCTTCCCACTTTCCAATACCTAGCTTCCATTTTATCCTTACCTATGCTTTCATTCTCTCTCTCTCTCTCTCTCTCTCTCTCTCTCTCTCACACACACACACACACACACACACACAAATGCAATTTTTAAGCATATTGGTCTGATGTGTTTCACTTAGAGTATGGCCACAAGGTGCATCTGTTTACCTAAGAATGTCTCAAACATCATTCTGTAGGGCACAATAATATTCCATTGTGTATCTCATACTGACAAATTCTATTTGGTCTTCCTTGAAAACATTATGAATTATTCCATTTACTACTTTTATGTCCTCATCACAGGAATAAGCCACTATTATCTCTCTGAAAGAGTACTTGCACTTTTTATTATTATTTAGTAGTCAAGGTAGTTCATCTGACAGATAACTTGATCATCACTGCCTTTGGAAAATCTGTTAAGTCACTACCTTACTTAGAACCTTATTTTGGTTTCTCATTGGATTTTAAATGGAAAACAGGTATCACCACTATATTCTAGATAACTGTGTACACTAAAGCCTCTATTTGTTGCTGTTATTGTTGCGGTCTCATCCCCAAGCTCATCTCATTGTAACCATGTTGAGCACTGTTTTGTTTGTTGTGTCAAGAAAAAACCAAAACAAAGCAAAAACAGTTTCACCTTAAAATCTTATTTTGCTTACTGCTCTTTATGTCTGATATATTTTGATCTGAAAAAAATTCAAAACTTCCATGCAGATCTCTGATCAGAAGCCACTGAACTAGAAATGCCTTCTTAAGTAGTGGTGTTCTTGTCTGCCACTTGCTTTCTCTCTTCCAATATCACTTTAGTGGTTTTCAGTACACTTAATATTAACTGGAGAGAGTTTTAGCTTTTTATTTCATTTCCATATTTCATGATCCATGAAAGGAAGGATTTGGGGTGTTTTGCTCAATGACAAATTTCAATTATATAGAGCGATGCTCAGCCTCATTATAAATATTAGGTAGAAAAAGAGCTCATCCAGTTAAAAAGTAAGTCAAGAGGTGTATCTTTGTACAATGTAAAAGAATCAGTAATTTGCTTTCAACTAATTTTTTTTTAAAGTTTTCTTTATTTTATTTTTTTTCTTGTTTCAGAACCTTTACTTGTTTATTCACTTATTTTTATGGCCGGCTCAGCCCGCACCCTGAGGGCAGGGCTGGTGCAGCATGTGGTGCCGGGGATCGAACCGCGGTCCCTGAAGCCGCCCAAGCTTTCCCAAGCAGGCGCTTTAGACCACTGAGCCAATCCGCCAGGCCCCATCAACTTATTTTTGACAAACAATATTTCTCTCACTTTTTTGGCACTATGGGCTAAATCTCAGACCTTTCCACTGAACTACAATCTGAGTTTTTTTTTTTTTTTCTTTTTAGAAATACTCATCGAGTTGAGCAGTCTCATGTCTTAATGACATATCTGAGTTTTAATTATTTTTTTTTCTTGCAAAGTTTATTTGGCCTGTTAAGAATTATTCCATTTATTCTGTATAATTGAACACATGTCAAACTTTCATTTTCTCCTGCTTCATAAAAAATTATAGCTGAAAGTCAATCATTTATGTATATCAAATCTGTCCAGTGAGTACCTGTATGACTTGCAGTCTTACATTTTCTCCCTCCCTTTCTTGCTTCCTCCCTTATCTGCTTTCTTATTTCCTATTTGCTTCTTTCTTCCTGTTTTCTTCATCTCTTTGTCAAATATTGATTGAATACAAATGATATTAGAATCATGCTGGTTCCTAGAGATGTGCATGTGTAGCTCATGTCCCAAAACTTTGCAATCCAAAGGAAAAATTAGGTGTATTTCTGGAGCACACAAGTGACAGGCCTAAGTCTCCTTCAGTGCTGGCAACAGAAAGGAGAAATATTTGAATATCCTTCCACTGATTAATGTGTGGGCACAATAGGAGGTTGACAATGAAGCAAAACCTTACAGGAATGCACAGTATAGTTAAAATTTCAAATATTCTTGGGTCTGTGATGATTGAGAAGTGGATAGTTTTGTTTTGTTTTGCTTTGCTTTGCTTTTTGGTATTGGCGATCCAACTCAGGACCTTTGTATTTTATCTACTAATTTCCTTCCTGTTGACAGATGCCCTTTACTTGTGAATGATGCTTTTAACTTTCATATCTTCTGCTCCACATCTTTGGCTTTCAGTGTTTCTGTCTGTTGGTTTGTGAGTCTGTCTGTCTGCCTCTTTCTCTCTCTCTCTCTCTCTCTCTCTCTCTCTCTCTCTCTCTCTCTCTCTCCCTCTCTCTCTCTCTGTTCCCGCTGTGTGGGTACTGATTCCAGGAGCAGAAGCTATGAAGTCGACAGTTCTTGTGTATGTGATAAAAATTTATGGAGACATTTTTAAAAAGGCATTAATTGTTTTTAATTGGACTCTAATCAATAACAAAATAGCAATTTAAGATAAAGGGAGAGACTATTATAACAATGAACTCAATTCAAGGCTTCACAACTGTGTTCTGTTCACTTCAGCTTCAAATGAAAAATAGTAAACTTAAACTGAGGCATTTATGTATATCAGAGACGTCAAATGAATACCTAAGTAGCATTGCAAGGTGGCAGGTCAGGGAGGATACAGCAGCTAAAAGATTTAGGATGTATTATACTCTGGACTCATATAAGAAGCAACTAATTAAAGTCCTGGATATCCCTAAAATGATACTTAGAATGTTCAGTATTGTGCAATTCATATAAATGTGAAATCCATACTAGTTTAAGTGAAATACTGTATCCGTTGTACTTTTTTTCTGTCTTAGTACTCTTTATACTCTATAAAATACAAAGATTAATTCTTACATCCATGTTATATCATTTAAAGAATCTTACCTTAACTCTTTTGCAAGCCTTCAACTTGCATTCTGCTGACAATGATTCTGAACAGGTTATGAAAGCAGAGATCTCAGAATAAAGGAAAACTCTAGGAATGAGAAACTCATGTTTAAAATTTTGGTTGACACATTTCTTTTGTTCCATAAAGAACATTAGAAGCACAAACATCCTGTTTTCATTGTCCTTTCATAAACATATTTGTCTAGCTCTCTGGCAATTTATAAACTATACTCAGTCTCTGGGTTCTGTTGGACCTATATCTTACCACAAGAAAATAGACTATCATCCCTTTCTGTAATATAAGATAACCAATAAGCTCTGGTTTTGGAGCTTGAGTCAGGTTAAAAATATGAGGGCTCACCAGATAGGTCAGCGGACTAAAGTGCCTGCTTAGGCAGAGTGCAGTGACCAGGGTTCAATCCTGGGTACAACAAGCCATACCAGCCCTATCCCCAGGGCACACTGAGACAGGGATTGAGACTGGGCGTGGTGGCGTGCCCCTGAAATCCCAGCACTTAGGAGGCTGATGACAGGAGGATCACTAAGTCTGACCTGTGTGATGACTCTGCAGACTCTGTGCTAAATACATAGAAAAGAATATGATAGGAACTTTCATTAAAAAATTTGAATTTCACAGTATTTTCAATTTCACTAGATGTATTCTAATTGAAAGTGTCAGTGATGTTATCCATAGCATTCACATCTCTTGAAGTAACATGGCAGTTTTCACTTTTGTGTTTCTTTGGTGCTTGGGGTTTCCCTTCCACTTTCTTTCTTAAATACTTTCTGTGCCAAACAAAACTGATAGAAAAGCCTTTACTCAAGCATCTTTCTATGGCGCTGCTTGAGAAGGCAATCTGGTTGCAGTCGGTGAGTTTTTGGCAGAATACTTTGAGTTTGTCGTGCACGTAAAAAGTGGAGCTGAGGAAGGACAGAGACAAGAGCGAAAAGGAGTGAAGAGGAGCTGAAACACACAATCCTCTCCTGGGAATGACTTCTACATTCGGCAGGAGCTTGGGTCCCTGCAGACACGCACACACCCTCGTTACACTTAGGTCAGAGTTGTGCTAAAATTGAAATCAATCACTAGAGATTAAAATAATGTCAGCTTTGATATCAGGTACAATTTCAACTAGAAAGAGGAAGCTTTATAGTGTAGAAAGGAATCAGTCATACTGCAAGGGACTTTGCAAGCTCATATACCCTATTACATAAATATATTTATTTATTGTGTAGTGTCATATCAGTACATGTTAATGTCAATGTTTTCCTAAGTCATATGTCCCATTACTGCTTTTAGTTTTCAAATCCACTTCCACATATTCCAATAGAAAAAAATTGCCATTGTTAGTATTTATATAATAATAATATGTGTGGCATCTTTTATCAGATTTTGGATATGAATGAAAATATATCTACCCTGATCTCAGGACACACACTGATTAATTATAATCAGTAAGAACTATTAATATATCACAAATATTTATTTTGGATTTTGAACCTAAATAGTATTAATTATACTGCAGTCAGATAATAAACTAAAGTAATTATGATGGTAAAATAATAAATTGAAAATCTTCATTTTATCTTTGGCAATTTCCACCCCGCCCCCCTTTTTTTGTATTTAGTGCGAACTCTACAGTGTCTACAAGGTCTCACTACACAGATCGGACTTGTAGGGATGCGCCTGTTTTTCAGCCTCCCAAGAGCTAGGATTACAGGTATGGGCCAACATGCCCAGTGTCAACCGCTGCCTCAGCAAGCTCCAGGGGCAGAATCAGCATGGCAGGCAGGAAACTGGGGATCCAACTCCTGGCCCCTGTGTCTGCCTAAGCAGGCACTCTAATCAGCTGAGCTATTTGAATAGCCCATGATTTCCATTTCTGAATGGAAGAAATAAAATAAAACTTTGGCCTCTGTACCTCATGTAACTCTGCTTTAGGTTGTCTGTCCTAGCACATAATATTTTACCCATTTGCTAAGCAAAAGTGCAAAATGTAATTGTGATAATAACATGGATGAATTGAAATAACAAAATTGCTTCCATAATTACAATTAGAAACTTACAGTTAAAAAATCTGAGCTGCTGTTTTAACCTAACTGCCACATGATCTTTTTTCCTTATCCTCCTTAGAAGAGACTGACTACTGTGAGAATGTCATCTCACAGTTTTAGGATTCTGTGTGTCTAAATATTCCTATATAATTGAAATATATAATTTCTGGTTGTGGCATCCTGAAAGCTATAATGATATAAAAATCAACATGGATTTCATAGATACATTAATTCCATTGACACTGAATCTTAACTTTGCCTATACCTCTCAATCGAAGTGAAATAGATTTCTAAACCAGATTCTTCTATAAAATCTTCAAAATAATTATTTATATGATTCAGGCAACATATATTCTCTGGGCTTGAACCGCTGAACTAAAGGCCCAAATTCTCTACAGCTTTTGAGTGTTTTTAGCACGACCATGAACTAGAATGTATATCAATCTAGAAATTTTATTCATGATGAATGACTGTTGTTAAATCGAATCTGCCTAATATCTACTTATAAATAACTTAATTCTTATTCCCTCATCTGATCAGTAGATGTTGATAGAAAGAACTTTTTTCTAATTTCCAGTTTCTTCAAATAGATCACACAGGCATGATATGCTGGTCAGCCAACACTCAGTCCTACTATAAATGTGCGAATATCACTTATAATGAGCATTCCATCTTTCTTTTTATTTACAAAGTTCATTTGGAGCCTACAATATTTTAAAAATAATTTTGTTCTGCTGATAAAGGCAAAAATGGGCAAGCACATCTTAGTGGACATATAGACAAGGACATAGCTTGTGTGAGGTAGAAAGTGCAGAGTATAAGAAGCATTAGACTAAAATTGTATAAGACTTACATAAATCCAGAACAGCAGGGAGCCCCACAAACCAAGAAGCAAAATGAAGCGATGAAAAAAATTGAACAAGAGTAATGTATTGGTAAATAGGAACCATGAAGAAAGCGACTGACATTGCTTAATCTAGAGAAGAAATAGTTTGAGGGAAACAATAGAAATTTCATCATATGAAGAGTTATTTTATAGATGATGGGCTCCAGATGTTTCCTTGTCCCCTTAGCTAATATGGAATTATGTGACAATAGAAATTTTAGGTTAATTGTTGTGACTATACAGGCTGAGAAACTCTGAAATTGTTTATCAACAGATTTGTAAAGGAAGATTTATTCTGCCATGCAAATTGATGTGGGGCAAGTACCCAGAGGGCCTCACAAAAATAAACCATCAAAAAAGAAGCAAAGATTTTTCAGGCGTTGAGTAACAGAGATGCATTCATATATGTAAGGCACAAATTTCTTTTAGAGGAATTTATCTGCTTGAGATTATTCACTATCATTATTCTACCTTATCTATTCAGAGAAGGGCCACATTTCCAGGCATATGTTCTATGATCGTAATGGTTTCAATGAATGGCTTCATAAATCTAGGAAATTATGAATGAATTTCAGTCTGGTGTACCTAAGTATATTCTCTTCATAAGCATACCACGAGGGGACATTAAGAGCATTAAAACAATATAAAGAATAGAAACTCTCTGAAGGGTATGATAAATTGATCACTATTAACTTATAGCGATGTCCAGATATTTTGAAGCACACTTTATTTTTCACAGCATAGTCCCCAGCACAGAGAAATACAATATTAACATAATACATTACAGTCACCCAACAGCAGCAACTTGGATAGTATAGATGACGTGAATCTAAATTTTTTTAGCTGAGTTAAATCTATACTGTTCCCATAGAGATGTAGCCTTAATCACAAAATGACATACATATTTGGAAGCAAATGCTATTTGATCTAACTATATCAAAGGTAAGACTGGAGATTGCCAATCTGGTTTTGTGGCATATTTCATTACAAGGCATAAATTCTACTGATGATAATAGAAATCTCTACGAAAGCTACTGAAAAATAATAAAAACAATAAATTTAAGATATCAATAAGTGAGCAAATGTGTGATGCTCATGCGTGGGTGACAAAGTTCAGAGCAGAAATTCCTAGGGAGGTGAATTCCCCTCCTGACTTCAGCAGTGTGTGAGAAGACAGCCACACCTCGTTAACAAAACATTCAAGTTAGGGAGACGGTATAGTCCAGAAGGTACAGACGAAGCTGAGAAGAGATACAGAAAAGGGAGTGCACTAAACCTGGATATGAGGTATCCCGACTTGTATCCCGAACCATGGAAATTATACTGAGGCAAAAAAAAAGTTATATGCTTGTCAGGATAACATTAAATTATAAAAGTTTATATCGACCTACATCGGCATAGTGAAAAAGTATCAAGTCACTTGATATGCGAAGTGAGAACATTCAGAGAAGGCTCAAGATAGTTATTCTGAATATAACTGAATTAATTTATGCTGAATAAAAATTGTCTAAAATGTCTATAAGTGTGGAACAGAACTAAACATGAACAAAAGAATACTTACAGTGCCTAGCATACAATGCAGAATAGCCTACCATAGATTAAATACAGTATTGTGGAATTCTTATTAGTATTTTTAGTGAAATTTTGCACTGTGTTTTATTACTATTTTATATTCTTTAAAAAAATGAAGCAAATCTTTAAAAAAGTAAAACACATCTAAATACTCAAGGGAAACCTTGAATGAGTCAGAATCATTATATATAATGTTTTAAATATGAAAAATGTAAGCACATTTAGGAGGTAATGAGAAAACATGAGAATGAATGAAGTACACCATAGTTAACACTGAAAAGTGAAAGAATGAATTAAATGAAAAATTAAAAACTGACCATTAAATATCTAAAAATCCCTTCCCATATGTATTTATTCAATATAGAATGATATTTTCAATGAAAATTAGAAATTGATAAATTGAAAACAATGTTCACTTTAATTTTTTTTTCTTTAGGGAAGGCTCTACAGGATATTCAGGATCTCATTACTAGATCAGACTCACAGTGATCCACTTGTTTACAGCCTCCCAAGAGCTGGGATTACAGGCGCGTGCCACCACACCGGGTTGCAACTGCTGTCTCAGTGCACCCTGGGACTGGGCCAGCAGAGCAGGGCCAGGGGTTCTAGCCCTGTGCCTTCTTGCAGGTGCCTTAATCTGCTGAGCTATTTGGCTGGCCCAACAATGTTTACTTTAAAAAGCAGAATGAAAAGATCTTGTACCAATACTCAGTATTAGATATTATTTATCACAAACATAATAATGAAAATATTTAAAAATAAATTAATAGAATATAGCTTCACTGACCTATGAGATAATATAAAAATACCAAGTAAACCACTCTTAGAATTGCAAAAGAAAAAATTAAAGTTTGAGGCAGAAAACATATTTGAGAAGGTAAGGAATGATAAAGTACATTATCATATGAAAGACATAAATTAAAATATTCTATGGTTTAGGAAAATACCCCAATATAAAAAAAAAATTCAAAACAAGGACCTATGTTTTATAGTTAAAATGCTGAAAATCAAAGACAGGATTAAAGTGCTTCAAATAGCTACAGAAAATGACCCATGGCATGCAGAATCACAGTGATAAAAATTATTGTGAGTTTGTTAACAGAAACAATAGAGGTCAGAAGACAGCTGCATCTTTAAGAACGCATCTGAAGTCCCGGCAGATCACAATTCTCCCAGAGAAATATAATTCCAAATTGAAGCAAAATCAACACACAAGAAAGAACGAAAAACTTATGTGGTCTTCAATCCCTCTCACAATAAATGTAAACCCTTTCCAACCTGAGATGTTTTGCAAAGGTATGTACCAATTCTTGATTAACATTTGATTCATTTTCCCAAGTCTTAGTAATTTGTTTACTTATCTGCTCTGTGTACTATTACTGTAATTATTGTCTTTGTATTATGGGACCATAATGATTTTTAATTCTTTATGAATTCTAGATAGGAGACCTTTGTCCGAATACTTATTAGTTAAAATCTGTTTGAAATTTGTGGGATGTCTTTCCACTGTGTTGGTAATTTCTTTTGAGGTGCCAAAACTTCTTAGCCAGAGGAGTTCCCAGTTGCTGACTTTTCCACTGTTAAATGTGCATTTTGATTCTTGTCCATGAACTCTTTGCCTACCCTGATGTCTTCAAGATTTCCGCTGACTTGCTCCTCTAGGAGATTTAGAATTTCTCTTTTAATATTTAGAAGAGATATTAGAAGATATTCCTCTATTAATCCATTTTAACTTTTGTTCAGTGCATGGTGATAGACTTGGGTCAAGTTTTAGTTTTCGACATGTGGAGAGCCAGGTTTTCCAGCACTATTTGTTAAAGAGGCTATCTTTTTTTCAGTAAACATGTTTGGCCCCTGTATCAAAAATAAGGTGGCTGAGTGTGTTTGTATTTGCTTCTGCATCTTCTAATCTATTCCATTGATCCTCAGGTCTATTTTTTTCCAATACCATGCTGATTATATCACAGTAGCTCTGTAGTATAGTTTTAGGTCAGGAATTGTAATGTTTCCTGCCTTACCATTGCTGTCCAGGATTGTCTTTGCAATTCTAGGTCATTTTTGATTCCAAATAAATTTCAAGAATGACTTTTCCAGTTCTGTGATGTATGTTGATGGTATTTTGATAGGAGTAGCATTAAATCTGTATAACAATTTAGGAAGTATGACCATCTTCACAATGTAGGTTCTTCTTATCTAGTAGTAGGGAATATCTTTCCATTTTCTGAGATCTAGGATTTCTTTTATTCAAATTACCATAGTTTTCACTGAAAAGCTCTTTTACTTCTTTAGTTAATTCCTAAGTATTTCATTTTCTTTGGTGCTATCATAAAAGGTACTGCTTCTCTAATTTCTCTCTCAATGTGTTTGTTATCTGTGTAAAGGAATGCCATTGACTTTTGTGTGTTGACTTTGTAACCTGCTCTGCTACTGAATTTGTGTATTAATGCTAGTAGCTTGTTGGTGGGGTTTTTGGAGTCTTCCAAATAAATGATGATGCCATCTGCAAATAATTATAATTTAACTTCTTTGCCTATTTTTATTCCTTTTATTTCTCTCTCTTGTCTAATGTCTCTAATGATTCCTGAACTATATTGAATAGGAGTGGTGATAGGGGATATCCTTGTCTTGTACCAGATTTGAGAGTAAAAGTCTTCAGTTTTTCCCTATTTAGAATTATGCTAGCTGCTGGTTTGTCATAGATGGCTTTTATCAGCTCGAGGTAGAGGCCCTCCATTCCAAGTTTCTGTAGGACTTTGAACATGAATGAGTGTTGAATTTGTCAAAAGCCTTTTATGCATTAATTGAGGCAATAATGTGATTTTTGGCTTTGGCTCTATTGACATTATGTATTACATTTCTAGATTTGTGTATATTGAACCATCCTTGAATCCCTGGGATGAATCCTCCCTGGTCATGGTATATAACCTTCTTGGTGATTTGTTTTATTCTAGTGGCAAGGATTTTATTGAGAATTTTTGCATCTTTGTGCATAAGAGAAATTGGTCTGTAGTTTTCTTTTTTAGTTGTGTCTTTGGTTTTGGTATCAGTGTAATATTTGCTTCTAGGAACGATTTTGGGAGGATTGCTTCCTTTTCAATTTCACTGAAGAGTCTGAAGAGTATTGGGCTTATGTGTTCTATAAATTTCTTGTAGAATTTAGTGGTGAATCCTTCAGGTCCTGGACTTTTTTGGTCGGTAGTCTTTTTGTTACATTTTATATTTCATTGGCTGTTATTGGGTTGTTGAGAGTTCTTATATCTTCTAGATTCAGTTTTGGTAATTTATACTTCTCTAGGAATCTGCCCACTTCTTCTGTGTCTTCAATTCTGTAAGAGTAAAGATTTTCAAAGTAGCTATGTATGATCCTTTGACTCTCTGTTGGGTCTGTACCAATTTCCACCTTTTCTTCCTTATAGCTTGAATTTGAGTCCTTACCTCTTTTTGATGAGGTTAGCTAGGGGCTTCTCGATTTTATTTAATCTTTCAAAAAACCAGATTTTTGATTCATTAATTCTTTGTATTGTCTTATTTGTCTCAATTGAATTAATTCCTACTCTAATCTTTATAATTTCCTCTCTTCTTTGGGCTCTTTCGCTTGCTGTTTCCTTTCCAGTCGGTTTAGGTGTTGCAATAGAGAATCCATTTCTTCCCTTTTTGTCTTCTTAACATGTGAGTTTAGGGCTATAAATTTCCCTTTAAGAACTGCTTTCATTGCATCCCATAAATTCTGGTACATTGTGTTTGATTTTTTCATTCATTGGTAGATATTGTTTAATTTCTTATTTAGTTTCATCTGTAAGCCACTGGTTGCTGAGAAGAGTGTTGTTTAATTTCCATGTATTTCTGGGGTTCTTGTGGTTTCTTTCTTCATTTATTTCCAATTTCATTATACTGTGGTCAGATATTATGCATGGTATACTTTCAGATTTCTTGCATATACTTATTCATGATCTATGAACTATTATGTAGTCTATTTTAGAAAATGTTCCATGTGCTGCTGAAAAAAAAAATGTGTGTTCTGAAGTGGTTGGGTGGAACACTCTGTGTATGTCCACTAAGTCCAGTTGTTTCAGTTGCAGTTCAGATCTGCTACTTCTTTCATAATTTTGTCTCCTTTACCTATCTTTTTGGGACAAAGGGATGTTAAGGTCTCCTGTTAAGATTGTGGTATTGGATACGAGATTTTTCATGTCCATTAAGTTTTGTCTTATATAATTTGGTGCTCTTGTGCTGGGTGCATACATATTCATGAGTGTTGCCTCTTTCTTGAGTTTGTCCCCTAACCAGTATGTAGTGGCCTTATTTATTTCATTTGACCAGTCTTGCTTTGAAGTCTAGAGTGTCTGCAAACAAGATAGCTACCCTGCTTTTTTTTTTCTGAGATGCTGGGGTATGTCATATTATTTTCCATCCTTTAACTTTTAGCCTATGAGTTTCTTTATGAGTTAAATTTCTTGTATGCAGCATATGGTTGGATTTTGCTTCCTTATCCACTCTGCCAGTGTATTTCTTTTAATTGGAGAACTGAGTCCAGTT
>PVJA010009949.1:31627-58985 GCA_004027025.1 Myocastor coypus
TTTTTTTTTTTTTTTTTTTTTTTTTTTTTTTTTTTTTTTTTTTTTTTAGTATACTTTGTAGGGCTGGCTTTGACGTCATGAAATTCTTTAGCTGTTCCTTGTTGTGGAGGTATTTCACTTCTCCCTCATACTTGAAGGAGACTTTTTCTGGGTATAGCAGTCTGGGTTGGAATTTGTTTTCATGGAGGACTTGAAGCACTCTGCTCCATGCTCTTCTTGACTTCATGGTTTGTGAAGAGAAATCTGATGTTATTCTGATGTGTTTTCTTTTAAATATTATCTGCTTCTTTTCTCTTGTAGATTTTAGTATATTATTCTTCTGCTGGATTTCTGACATCTTGACTATTGTATGTCTCGGTGTGTTTGTATTCAGGTTGATGTTATTTGGAATTCCATATCCTTCAGTTACTGATGTCAGATTTTTTTTCTCATATTTGGGCAGTTTTCTGCTATTATTTCAGCCATATTCTTTTTATATCCTTTGTATTGAGTCCCTCTTTCTCCTTAATTTCTATTAATCTCATGTTGCTCATTTTTGCATCATCTTACAGATGTTTAATTACTTTTTCCTGCATCGGAGTTGTTTTTAAGAGATCCTTTCTTCCCTTTTCACTAGCTGTGACTATGTCTTCAAGATGTCAAACTCTGTCTTCACTTTTGTTCATATGGTTTTGCCAGCTTGTGATTGAGATTTTTATTTTCTTGCATATCTCTTTGAAACTGTTTCATGTGATCTGTTTCTTTCCTATATTGCTCAGAGAAGCCTTCATTTTTCTATCCTCCTCCAATTTCTTTTAAATCAATGTCTTCTTTAGTAGCATTTAAGTTTTTCATTATGGTTATTCTTTCTTTTTCCACTTCAGGAATTATTTCTGCTCCTATCTCCTCTCTGCCTTCCTTCAGTTGTTCTCCTACTTTAGATGCTATTAAATTAGAGATGTCAGCCGGGCGTGGTGGCGCATGCCTGTAATCCCAGCACTCGGGAGGCTGAGGCAGGAGGATCAGTGTGAGTTCGAGACCAGCCTGGGCTACAAAAGTGAGCGCAAGGCCAGCCTGAACTGCATAGTGAGACCTTGTCTCAAAAAGACAAAAAAAAAAAAAATTAGAGATGTCTTTTTTTTTTTTTTTTTTTTTTTTTTACTTCAGAGGTTATTTCTGATCTGTCTTCCTCTGTATGTTCTTGTAGATTTTTTTTTTCCAATTCAGATTCTATTAATTCATGCATTTCCTTTTTTACTTCAGATGTTATCTTTGACCTGATTTCCTCTATGTTTCTACACTTGTGGATCTACCTCAGATGTTACCTATTCAGAGACTTTGGCTGCCTGATTCCCGTTTTCTTTTTTTCTTTTTTCTTTTTTTTTTTTTTTTTTTGTGGGACCAGGGTACCCGTTTTCTACAGTAGTACTATCTCCTGTATTTTTCTGGGTGGATTCAGGACCTGAGATTGCATCTTGCTCCTTCTCTTCGTCATTTTGTGTGAACTCTGCACATCGGTGAAGTTATGCTGTCAGCACCTATTCAATTTGGTTCTAGATCCACCAGTTTTGATCCCTTCCAGATGTTCCTGGCTGAGTCTAGCTGCTGTGCTCAGCTTGTTCCTGCTGCAACTGGATGCAGGCTGGGATGGTCAGTGTGGGCTGGCGGGGGCATGGTTCTGGTGGCCTGGGCCCACGCTGGAGGTGAGGTCCTGCCTGGGCAAAGGCTCAGGTTGGTCAGTGTGGGTGGGCGGGGCCCAAGTTCCAGTGGATGACGGCGAGGGGGCACTCGCTGTCAGAGAAGTCCTGGGCACAGCCCGGGGTTAGTCAGCGTGAGCAGGCAGCAGTCAGGTTCTGGTGGTAGACCACATGGGTGTGCATGCTGGAGGACTGTTCCTACCTGGGCACAGGCCCATATCGGTTAGCGAGGGTGGGCTTGGGCTGGGTTCATGTGGCAGGCGGCGTGGGGGTGTATGCTAGAGAGGTCCTAGGCACATGCCTGGGTCAGTCAATGTGGGCAGGTAGTAGCCGGGTTCTGGTGGCTGGTGGCATGGGAGTGCACGCTGGGGGACTGTCTAATCTGATATTCTTATTTAACATCACCAGATAAGAATTCTCTTGTATGCATTACTACTTTTCATCTTTCTCATTACTTAATTCTTTAGGTAACTGCTTTCACTTTGAAGGGTTTTCATTCATAATTTCTGTATATCCGAAGTCTACCCATGCCACAAGACTTGGCACAACCTCTTTTCATCTAACAAAACCTTGCATGGTACAACTTCCCGACTTACTTTATAGTATATTAGGTCTCCCTTGGGTGGCAAAGTAGGTTTCTCATAGGAGTGTTATCGATACCTGCAGATGATTTTCTTTGCCTTGAGGCAAAGAGGAGTACACAGAGGAGCATTAATAACAATTTCTATCTAGGTAACTGAGATGTTGCTAAGTGTCCTATTCTAACCCAGGGCAGGCTCACATCCAAAATGCCTATCATACTTAGATTATGGAACTGTACCATGGTACTAGTTGGTATATTTTTCTACATGTTGTATTTTTCTGCAACTATAATTGAGACATGCTTAAATCTTTACCAAGTCATAAGCATATGTAAACTGACTTAGACATACTCATTTATTGCTTTACCTACCACAATAATCTGAAATGAAAAATAAGAACATAGTAAGTGCTTCTTGAATTCAAATAAGTTTTCTACTCTTCTCTCTGTGTACGTAGTTCAGTCTTTGTAATCTTCACATGATTCCTGTGCTATGTATATCTCTGTAGCCTTTCACATTATCCTTAGATTCGATTTTTATGGGCCTTATGGCTCTATTTTTTATTTTTAATATTAACTATATCATGGGATTGTAGGCTTTTCATGGAAAGGGGTGATGCTCCTGTATCAACATTATTGAGAATCTAAAATAGTGTCTGAAATGTTTGACAAGTGATGTGACAGAACTAAATACAACTTCAAAAGAAAGCAGTTCTAAGGGAGACATGATGATGCATGATTTTCCTAAGTGTGCTCTCAAGTGTTGGCACCGACATCATGGTGCTTTGTAGAATCTCTAAGAGGCAGAGCCCAGTGGGAGGTGTTGCCGATTGTGTCTAGCCCCGCCAGAGCCTCATACGGTCATGGATCGGCTTCTGGAATTTGTGATGAATTCCTGATTCAATTCTGGGACTGTCGGTGTGTGTGCTACACCCTGACCCTGAAGTGGGTAATCTGCACTACAATGTAAGGAGGGAAGAGAGGCTTGCTAGCTGCCTAAACTGCTGCCCCTCCCTTTGCTCTCTGCTCTTGCCACTGCCATGAACTGCTGCCGTGTTCTTTGTGCCACCCTGCCTCGGAGCCAGCTGAGTACAGACTAAACCTCCACTCACTGTGAGCTGCATAAACCTTTCCTTCCTTAGTTTTGGGTGTCCTAACATCAAGAGAAAAGTAACTGAACAGCAGTTCTCCTGGATATGGAAAGCACGTGATATTGGTAGCCTTGCCCCTTTCATTTCCACTCTTTTATGAGACAAATAGCATTCTCTGTCATATATCCTCGCAAAAGATGTGCTGCTTTATTAGCCACTAAAATGCAACATGACCAATCACAATCTGCAATTTCCAGGGCTATAATAGAGAAATTGTTCTTCAACATTCATAGTCTTAGGCTATTTTTTCAATAATGAGATGCTGACTGATACATGTAGGACTTTATATTTTACAAAGCATTTTCTATGAAAAAAATCAAGACCCAATATTTACAGTTAAGCTATTATTTATATTTTGTAAGTTTTTTTTTTTTTTATTTTGTAACTGCTAAGAAGTATTAAACATATTGGCATGAACCAGGTATTTCCAGAAATTATTTGACTATACTGATTAAACTTCTTATCATTTGTACAAGGAATATCTTCTCAAATTCTATAAGTGTACCATATGTATTAGTATCCTCTGCATACATTCTGTAACAAATAATACCCTACTGACCTTGAAATCAAGACCCAAGAATTAGTGTTTTTATGAGGTACTAGGTTTTTTTTTTTCTTAAGCACACTAATATAAGAAAAACATTGTTTTTCTTGATGTGTTATCATAATTTCTGGCAACTAATATTTAATGAACATTTCTTATTAATAAACATTTTACCAAGTACACTGTATTTTTTGTATCATTAGATATGACACACTAAAAAGATGAATTTAATTTTTTGCTTGTTTTAAGAAACAAAAACATTAAATTTTATGTCTTTAAAATTCATATTCTGTTGCTGTAGATTTGCGTGCAGTTCTGGCAGCCTTAAGCCCACCTGGGCACTTTTAGAAAAAAAACACCAAAAAAATTCAAAAGGAAAATATATATACATTACATGAAAAAATTCATATTCTGTTTCTCTATTTCTTGGCAGTGAAGGCATATTTTTACAATATTGAAGGCAGCAAAAATTCACTCCTGCATAACAGCCAGTTGGTCAGTATGTTCGCAGTGACCCAAAGGATAGGGGAAAGGGCACTTGGGTAACTACAGTTCCAGGACTGGTTTCCCTGTCTTGCAGATAAAACACTGGGATATCCAATATGATGATTTTCTGTACCAGAATCATTTGAAGATCATTTTGTCATACATTAACATGTTCTCTAATTCGTTATTTCATATAGCTTCAGAGATCAAAAATATTTTTATTAGCTATACTATTGTGAATGAAAAGATTAATACCTTTCCAAATAAGATGTTGTATCCTCAGGAATGGGCTCTTGGGGAAACTCTTAGGTTTCAACATCCTTAATCAACGACATTTTCAAAAATGTATTCTTTTTAACATACAATAGAATCATTAGTAAATATAGATTTTGGACCACTGTAAAAAGTTAAGCTAAATTCCGTATAACAGTTTAGCAATTTGAAGAAGACCTCAAAAATGAAAGGTTTTTAATCTTTACTACTGGAGCGACATGAGTGGGGGAGGCTGTTATCACCTGGTAACGCAATTCTAGGTGAGCTAAGTTTTCCAAAGGCCACCACATCCTGAGGTGGCCGCTTATAGCTGTACAGCCCACCAGGCAGCCTTGAGAGAGATTGTCTTAGATCATACCGAAAGAAATGTAAGTAATGCACTCTGTTCCTGAGAAAAGCATAATTGCCACCTTTGATGGTCTCATTTAAGAAATAGTTTTCCCCTTGGTAAGCCACTCCCAGGCCAAATCTTCCATTGCTAGAAACCCTAGCAGCTACTTGCCCACAAAACCATGGTCCTGGGATAAACCATAAGGATTTTTCTTGGTTTCTGGGAGGGGGAGAGAGCAGACATGGATGATGTCATGCCCTGTCCCTAACACCTGTTTATTGACTTGGAAACATGAGCTTGTTTGTCTTTATCACTGCCCAAACTGTTCTTCTTCTACTATTTTTCTTGGCTGCCTAATCCGGCTGCCCCCTCACTGTGCAGCGTATGATTGTAACTAGAATTCCGATGGCTCTCATTTTACGTCCAAACAGTTCTAGTTTCCCCTTACCATATGGTCATCCTGATGTTACCATTTGCCTCAATCATCCTTTTTGTAGCTGCTTGAACATCTTAATTGATCTCATGAGCTATGTTAGGGATTTATAACAGACATCAGTATAATTCATTTCACACTCTTGGACTGAGTCTTTTTTTTTCTCGTTGCATGTTTGTTATATACACATAGGTTTTTAAATTTCTTCAAACCCAGGTTTCATCTTAATGACAACATAATTGAGATTTCAAATGCCACATCTCACTGGAGGAAGCAATTACCTGTATTCCTTTGTCCTAAGGTATTTTTCACTTCTCTGGAAAGTTCATGTGCCACAATATGATTAAACCCCTTTCCTATTTAAATAAAGTAGCAGATAGTTTTTTTTTTTTAAATGTTAGTGTACTACATTAAGTTCTTACTTTATTGAGCACCCACATTGGGTTCTTTACTTTCTCATTCATTTGGCTGCAACTCAAGATCATTTAACAATATATGTTCATGAAATTTTTTAGCCGTCATGAAAAAAAAAAAAACAAAAAAAAACCTGCAAAGGATCTCTCCACATTCACTAATGACTTCACATCTCTTCTGAGGCCTACAACTGAACACAAATCATAACTCTTATCCATTGTCATAAAAGCAAATCTTCAAAAGCAGACAAATATGTAAATTCACCTGCTTCTAATAAATAAATTACAGTGAAAGACAGTAGCATAAACTAAAATCATTGCATAAAAAATTTCTTCCTATGTTTATTTCAGATCCTAGTAAATAGTTGCCTAATTCAATTTTCTCAAAATGAGATTTATTGCTTAGGCTATTTTCAGTATATCTGGAAATGGTGACCATTTTAACAGAAACACCAATTAAGTGTTATAGTGTATAGCTAGATCTCCTCCTAAGACCTCAGGCCCTCCTAGTTGGGGCCTTAGGAATGTGATGAGAGTGTGGGGGATTCACACCTGGCCTACTGGAAGTGGGGCCTGATGGGAGGAGGCACTCCCCGGGGGTAGGCTGCAGCGGTCTCCTGCCTCTCTGAATCCCCCCTCCTCCCTCCACTTTTAGAGGCCACAAATAAACAGACCCGAGCAGCTTTTCTATCTGTGCCCCTCTGCCAGGAGGAAGTCCTGCCTGGGAGGCAGCTAACTATGGGTGTAACCATGAGCCAAAATAATCCTCTCCTCCTTTAAATTGTGTGTGCTGGACACTGTATCTCAGCTGCAGCAAAAGTTACTCAGACAGTAAGTAAATTTGATCCTCAGTTGAACTAACTTCCCCTCACCCCTCATCGCTTGTAATATTTTAAAGGGGGGATTACCTCAGTATACTTTTAACCTGTTTTGTGGTTATAATGTAGACCTTTTCCCTTATTCAGATGTATTTAGATTTGAAAATTGACGTAAAATTGTGAAATAAGTGGACTAATACCCTGGATTAATTTTGAAGCATTAGGATGATTTATTTTTTGTAGACTCTTTGGATGATTCCTTTTTTTTTTTTTTTTCCCCAAGCATATGACTGCAGTTCTATTGCTTGCATACAGTGCTTTATGAGATATCAGACAGATTTTCTGACTCTACTTAGAGGGAGGCCTGGTGAGGCTTTTACAGTCTGAAACTAAAACTCTCCAAGGAGAAAAGAGAACTTCTAATGTCCTAAATAAATAATATCAAAATGATATTTAGGCAGCTGGGAGCCCAGACATTTTGTTCAGGTGGTGTTAGTTCATTGGGGAATTTCAGTAGAACACTCTCGGTGAGCAACATACAGGAGGTTTTCAAAACATGAAGTGAATGTTTGAAAAGTATTACATGAAACACACGCACGCGCGTACGCACACACACACACACACTTGCTGTTAGCTCTCTTCAAAATATCATCCCCACTTCAAACACACTTACCCCATCATTGTTACTATTTTCAGAAGCCATTATGGAAGTGCTTTTTCATATCCTTATGAGGTGTAATAAGAAATATGGTGGCTGCTGAGGGACATGCAACAGAAAGGCAATCTTATGAAAATATGGTGGTGCATCTCATTACCTCATTCGCTGGGTCCCTTACTGTTTGACTTCTCAGTTTTCCTCAAACTCTGAAGCTATCATGCCAGTAAAGCTAGAGCTTCAGTAAGGGGAAATTTCTGAACTGCTTCAGAACATAGCCAGAAAAATGGGATACATGTGCTAGAAGCAAGAGAGAGTATTTTGAGGTGCATTGAGGGCAATACATATTTATTAATTTTTCATGTATTTTTAGTACAGAGTATACAGAGTCTCACTGCATAGATCATACTCATAGAGATCCACCTGTGTTCAGCCTGCGATGTGCTGGCTTACAGGTGCATGCCACCATACCCACTCTCAATCACTGGCACAGTGCACCCCAAGATCAAGGCCGGCACAGCATCCCAAGGATCAAATGCCAGCCACCGCATCTGCCTAAGTAAGTGCTTTAATCTGCTGAGCTATCTGGCCAGCCCTAATAAATGTTTTACATAATCATTCTTATTTTTTTTAATCATGCCTCATGGTTCCATAGAAGCCCATTTATTCAAAATCCAGGTACTACAAAATTCTGTAGGTATAATTAACATAAGTCTTTCAGGGGAATTGACTGTAGAACATGTGGGCAAGAAATAGGGAAGGGAGGGTGGAAGGGAAAAGAGAACAATGAAACAGAAAAACAAAGAATAAAATGGAAGTAAAGTTTTGTAAATAAGTATGGGAGGAGAAGTTGATGAGAGAGGAGGGGAATGGGAAAAAGCAGGAACTAAGAGCATGCCCAGGTATGATGAATGAGATCATATCTAAATTGCACCAAAAAAAATTAATTACAAAAAAGCAAACAACTGGAGCATATATTTGACTGCTGACTTTATTTTTAGTTTCAGGTACTAGTTGATGAAATAGGAATGTTTGTACTGACCCTATCACAGTGTTCAGGGATAGGTGGAGGGCACTTGCTGCCACAGGGTTTATATCTGGGATGCGGTAGGCTTGAGGGAGAGACTAATTGACCATTTGAAAAATTGGTTTGACAGATGCCAGGGAGAAGCAGAGAAATATGCAAAGAGATGTAACTATTATTAAAAAAAATATGTATATATATATATATATATATATATATATATATATATATATATGTACTTTTGAGAAGTGACTGTGTACCTTTGTAAAGTTAAAGATTTATGAAAAATATTTTGGTAACTACAAAGATGTGAATCCTTCTCTCAGTATTTTCAGAGGCTTCGGGATTTGGAAAGGTTCTGAAGGGCAATGTGTCTCAAAGACTGGTTAACTAGAAACAACATTACTAAAGAATGTGGCGCTTGGCAAGAAAGACATCAAAGAGGATCAAAAGAGTGAAGTTGAAGCTGGAAGGAAAATGTCCTCAAGGTGACCTAGAATTCCTGTAGATGGCAAAGACAAAAACAGGGGAAGTAACAAGACTGGAGGGGGTGATCTTCAAAGAACTCAAGATTTTAAATAAACACAAAGGAAGAACCATTGAGTAGCCACAGGAGTCACTCCTACAGAGGTGATAATTGAAGCTAGGAGGAGATGGGTTTGGGGAGGGCCAGCAGAGAAATGGATGGAGGATCTGTCCTGTAAAGGACACTGCAGAGGAAGGAATGGAGTCATGTCTATGGGCAGAATGGGTAGACCTGCTTTGTGCATGTGGCCCATGCACCTTATCTGGCATTTGTATACATATATTAGCTGTTGGCCAGGTAGATGCATGTATGTCTAATATCACGACACACTCCTGCTCATAAGGGAGAAGCTACAATGGTTTTCTATGTTGTGTACCAGCAAGATATTTATCTATTATTATCTCAATATTAGTTTCCCATAAGTAGTAGCTTACCTTTTATTGAAAGATTCACTGCCTGGGAACAATTGTCTCTCATCACTGAAAAATAGGTTGCCCTGACTTAAGAAAAGGGATCTATCCGGGTGTGGTGGCGCACGCCTGTAATCCTAGCACTTGGGAGGCTGAGGCAGGAGGATTGGTGCGAGTTCGAGACCAGCCTGGGCTACAAAAGTGAGCTCAGGACCAGCCTCAACTGCATAGCGAGACCCTGTCTCAAAAAGTCAAAAAGACAAAAAAAGAAAAGGGATCTAGTGCTAGAGACATAGCTGAGTGGTTAATCTAAATGAGGATGTTTGCCAAAGTGGTTTAAATGTTTTTTCCTAGCATTTATTATTAAGATACAACATATATTTTTAGTATAGGGTCTCACTACACAGATCTGACTTGTGGTGATCCTCCCCTTTTGAGCCTCCCAAGTGCTGGGATTACACCCATGCCACCATGCCCAGGCTCAGTCACCGTCTCAGCTCACCCTGGGGATGGGACCAGTATGGCACCCAGGGATCAAACCTTGGTTGCTGTGCCTGGCTAAGCAGGCATTTTAGTTTGCTGAGCTATCTGTCTAGCCCAAGATATAACTTTAATATAAGAGCACTAAATCCATTCATAGGTATTCTGAGTTTGTAAAACCTGCTGATTACTGATTCCTTCTATTAGGAGTTACAAATTAAATTTGTGGTGTTAGGCATAATTCAGCCAAATGGCGAAATATTCCCAAATACAAGTTTGGATGGTTTGGTTCTTATATTAATTATGTAGCCTTTTCTTTTTTATGTAGGAGAAATGCATCATTAGTTTGTCCAAAATGCAAGCCATGTTACTTGAAGTTGACCTAAGAAATGAAAACTTTTGTTCCATTTGAAGGATTCCCATGCAAAGCTAGCCTTTTTAAATTGAGTTCAAACATGCTGCGTTTAAATGATTATAATAACTTATTGAGTGCTTAGAACTTGTTAGCTATCATGATGGAGCTTATCTGCAATATAACAGATAAAACACTTTTCATCAATCACTTTGCTATTGTTAACAGCCTACACCTGTAGTTTAAGGTAGGACAGCCTTATCTTCAGTCATAACTTTTAGAGTATTCCACTGGTGTTGGGCTGGCTCCTTCCATTGAGCCTATCTCTTACAAAGCAAAGTCCTTCTGCACTGGTACTATTATTGTCATAACATATTAGCAGATGTCTCTAAAGGAATCTGGCATTTTTCTTTTTTATTTTCCTCTCTGTAAAGAAAACAGATGATTTGTATAGAAAGTTGTGGTGATGGAAAAGCATAAAAGAGACTTACTGAGAATTGAAAAACGCGTTAAGAGTTGTTGGGTGGTTTTTCTCTATCTCAGGAAATGTCAGATTTGGGAATAGCAGATAATATTCTTGTTCCTGACAATTATGTGTAATGCTATGTTAGAAGATATTAATTGCACTAAATGAATATTCTTTATTTACAAGTTAGTGATTGTTGCACTTATTTGTTATTTATGTGAGTTATTATTTATTATGCTTAATAAATGACAGAATAGCTGAGGGATGTGATAAAGAAATGTAGAAAGTCTTGTATGGTTCATATCTCCAGAACAGTGGATAAAATTCAATCCTCAAATGAACAAACATAGTACTCTATGAAATCAGGTACATCTAAGATGACTTTGGAATCTTTCATTTGTCAATTTTTGCTTGTGAGGCCAGCAGACTTTGAATTTTGTTGAAAAGTGCAAGAGGACTATAATCTTACAAAAACTGCAAAATATCTTTTGCTTTCCTTTTTTTGTTACTTAGAAATGTGTATCCCTTGCAATATGTTTTAAAAATTTAATCTTTTCAACCTTAGTTTCAAGAGCAGTACTTTTATTTATAGATATTGGTCTTGGTACAATATTGAAGTAAAGTGTTCATCCACAAGAAAAAAGATATAGAGTGGAGAAAAATAACAGTCTCATTTTACAATTATTATCCATGTTCTTCAGGCTTGGAACATAAAGAGGTATGTGAAACAGAAATTTCTTCAGAAAAACTTAGCCATCCTCTGAGCTATCCTGTGAGCATCTATAATGATAAGGACAGAAGAATCTTACCTCATCCACAAACTTAAGAGCAAGCGTTTAAAGGAATCTTAGAAACCATTAATTTTTTTCCTTATCTTAAGATGACACAGAGTTTTGGCTTATCCACAAGGCACCAGAAATAATATTTGATCACAGTGTAGATATTTGAGATATATCAAGATTCAAGAATATCCTAGGACAGGGGCCGGTGAGACAGGTCAGTGGTCTAAAGTGCCTGCTTAGGAAAACATAGGCAATCACAGGGATCGAAGTTCCATCCCTGGTGCCACATGCTGCGCCAGCTCCGCCCCCCAGGGCAGGCTGAATGGGCCATAATAACAGAATAAACAAAGGAACAAAAGAGGTAAGAATTTACTGGGGCAAAAGACTTGAGTATTTCTCCTGGCCCAAACATAGGCCACACAGAGGATACAGGACATGACTAGAGCCATTTTATGCTCTGCTGAAGAGTGTCATGGAGTGCCAGGTGTAAGGGGCTGTTAGAATGACTATCAGTGCATTCATAAACAGAGAAGTCCCAGGAGAGAGCAACAAACTCCAAGTAATCCAAGAATGTGCCTCTAGAGAAAAGATCTGCCAAAATATGCAAGGTAAAGTAATCTTAAAGAGACATTACAAGAGTAACCATCCTCAGCCACATGAGATTGCTTGGTTGATCCCGTTGCACCATTTCTGGTACTTGGTTAAGCCCTAAGTGTCAAAAATGGCAGATTGCAGTTCAAAGGGGGGAAAAGGAAGAGAGGAAAAAGCCACATGATCCCTTCCCCAACTAATTTGTAGTGCTATTTTAAAGGGATACTGTAAATGTATTAGATGGCAGCTACAAGAAAGAAAGAAAGAGAGAGAGAGAGAGAGAGAGAGAGAGAGAGAGAGAGAGAGAGAGAGAGAGGAGAGGAAAGAAAGAAAGAAAGAAAGAAAGAAAGAAAGAAAGAAAGAAAGAAAGAAAGAAAGAAAGAAAGAAAGAAAGAAAATAGCAAAGTAAAGGAAAACCACAAATAGATCAGCTAGGTTTTCAACCAGGGGAATAAAAAGGATCATAAGGTCACAATTCAATCTTTACAAATAATACTGGCACATTTACATCTAGTGACACTGGTAGGAGCTGGCCATTAGGAGAACTCTAAGGATTGCTATACAAAGAAACTCTTGACTGTGATACCTGTAGACAGTTTCTAAAAAATTGGCATGAGAAAGCCCCATATGTGAGAGTTATTTCTAGAAATCTATTTTTTGCTTAAATTTCTTTCAAGAAATCTATACTGTCTCTCTTTAAATAACTTTAAAATATAAATGTTTGGCCTCTTAATTATTCAATTCATACAAATATTAAGTCTTTTTAAATTCTAGTAAGTGACAGTCACTGCCGGAGAGTTGGCTACCTCAACCATAGGGCCCCTTTACATTTCCAAAAATGTCCAGGACTGATTTTCTCTACATGATATGTCTCCTATAGATATATTTTGCTCAGTGGTTGGCATCATCCCCTCTTACCCTACTAAGATTTCTCTAGAAAGTTTCACTATGAATTGGGGGAAGTATTTGCTACTTTTCTCATAGTAAAAGGAAAAAAGAAACACAATGAACAAAAATGCAAAAACTAGAAAATCAGATTGAATAATTACCCTTGGTATCCACAAAGATTTCCCCAAATGGACATTGCTTTCATATATATATGGGTTGTATTTTCAATGAATGTTCTTTAATTACTGTGTTCTGTAGTTTTATTAACCAAATTTCACCAAATAGTTTTAGAAACATTCATTTCACTAATAGCCAATAGCATTCAAGGTATAAAATTTCACATAGACACACCATACTAAAAAGCAATTATCAGTGAGGAAAACTGAAAGCTATGATAAAGATTTGTTCTCCTAAATTCATTTGCTGCCACTTAATGGTCAATGTGATAGTATTAAGAAATGAACCCTTCAGAAGGTGATTATGCTATGAAGATATATGGATGGTGCTACAAGATGCATGTAAGAGCTTAAGGAAGGGTTCTTTACCTCGTCTACCATCTAAAAAAATAGCAAAAATGTTCAGATCAAACACAGAACTCACTGGTGTTCTCATCTCTAGATTCTCAGCCCTATACTGTAATACATAGTTATTATTTGAGAAATGCCCAGACCCAGGTTGTAGTAGTCAAGATTCACCAGAAGAACAGATTTAACATTCATACATAAGCATGCATGATTAAATGATGGGTTCACTAGGTAGGCTTACCATAGCTATCTGAAGGATCAAAGATGGAACACTAAAATATGGGCCTCTGCATGCAAATGTGAAGCCCTGGAGTTAGCAGCAGAGTCTGGTATGTTTCTTTTTAGGAAAGACAAAGGATCTGCTTTGGAAGACTGAAGAGTCTGGGCTGGAGGACTGACGGAACTAGAGAAAAATATCTCGTGCCATTTGTGTTTTATTATAGTAGCACAGTGTGAAAGACAGTGAATTTTTGGACTGATAAAATAAAATGAAAACTCAGGAATTCTGCAGGATAAACATACACCTCCTCCACATTACTAAGCCCTATTTTTATTCCCACTAGGGCTTGTGTCCAGAGGACACAGTAGGATTTTCTTACTAGTTATCAATACAGAAGAAGAATTCTGCCAGTAAGTTTAGGCGGAGCTTGAAGCAGCCACTTCGATGGAGTTGTATTCATTCACTGAGACCCTCCATTGATTCTTATTCAATCATCATTTATTGGCAGTACCTGACAAACCTGCGAGTGAACTGCTGAGAAGCCATTAAAGGACTAAAGGAAAGCTTAGCTTTTCATAATTTTATATTCACAATATTTGATTAATCAATGATTCTTTTTCCCTTTCTAAGTTCATGGCACTGTAAGAACTATTGTCTAGAATTTCAACAACTCAGTAGAAATGTGGTTCAAATGTTGGACAAAATGGAAGTATGGCACATCACATGCAATCGCAACATAGGGACATAGAAGCACTATCTAGTATTGGCACTAAATACCAGCTATCTAGGCAACTATTTAATCAAATTGAACTTTAGTTTACTTGCTTGTGTGATAACAGTGGTGCTTCTCAGCTTCATTGTTGAATGGAACAATACATGAAAAGTTCCCCACACAAGGTCTGACAAGCCCTCCTCCTCCATTCAAGGGGAGCCGCTATTAAATTAATCATATATGTAATAAAAGAGATAAAATATTCCATAAGAAAGTTTTTAGTCCAATTTTACCAAGTATTGAAGAACTTTATAAGACCAAGGGCAAGATCTATTTTTGTAATGCCTGAGATATTATTTGACAGTGCCAAAAAAGTATTCATTTGCTTCTTCCTCACTAGTTGTGTAGTCTTGCTTAATTCCATTACTATTATGATCCCTAGTTTTATCAACTGTGAAAAGAAAATAGTATCTCATCTGAAAAGAATCACTGTCAGAATTAAACAACGGAATGTTTAGCATAAGACCAGGCAGTGCCAAAGCACTTAATGGCTGTTATCGGTTGACATATTCCCTTGGTATAAATTGATCCCTGATCATGAAAACAATATATTCTTCCAATTCACTTGTACATCCATTCTCGTCAAAATAGGTATATCCTCTGTGTTTCAGGGAAGAAGGGATCTGAAGCTCTGAGAGTTCGGCATGTCCTCAAATCACACAGCACAGCAGCTTTAGAACTGGACCTCAAAAATTCATGGTGTAATTTTCCACTCTCAGACCTTTCTTCGTCATATTGCATTCCATACCAGAATGGCTAGTGCTTGCCTTGCCTCTTTTAAGGTTTTTAAGGCTGCAATTACATTGCATTAAAGCAGAAAGAATGATTATGTATACTGTCTCCATATGTGAATTAGGTAGCACTGTGATTACAAATAATTCCTAATTTTCATTAATAAATTTCAGAACATGGGATTGAAAAAAATTTTAACCCTGCTGTTGACTAATCTTCTTTAGTATATAAATGGTGTTTAAGACAAACATCATTATTTTAAGATACTACAATTTTCAAAGAGGGCTTTGTATTTTACAAAAGAAAATAGACAGTTCTGTATTTTTCCATAGCAGGTGAATTTCATATTCAAAAGAACGAGAGACTAATGCTTCTGATTAGAGTGAGGCAGAGAGTGTGGAGGATGTGTGAACTTGCCCACTCAGACATTCACTTAGATAATTTAAGCTTGGGTGTCTGTTACTTTATTTTATTTAAAGCAAAATTGGCTATATTTCTGGAAATCCATGATTTAACTATATCCTTTGATTTCTACCTGAATTAATATAATACTTGTATACATAAAATCAAATTAGTAAGGCAGGACACACAATGCACACAGGTTCGCAAATACTGTACTCTTTAATCTTTGATCCTGAGAGATATTTCCATATTAATAACTACCCTGAACAAATGGGGATTTATGGCACCATTAGCTTATACTTAGTTCAACTCTTTTCAAAATATATTTGGTTTAATGTGTTAATATGGAAAGAAATATTTGATGATTAAAGACATTTGTGTGATTCTAGGCTTAATTATCTAAGTCTTTAAGCAGGAGACAATGTTATCAATTTACTTGAGCAGGAAATCACTGTTTTAGAAGTCTTTTCTCCTCTGTAGCTTTCCATGAAATATACTTTGATAGGTGGAGTCCGTTCTCACAATAAGTCCTTAATATTTTCATGACTCACAGTTTCTTTTTCTGTTTTGTACAATAAACTCTCCTAGTTTATCCAGAAAGCACTAAAAATACTGCATCCCAGGAAGCACCCACCTCTTAGGCCAATTGACCTGGATGGCCTCTTCCTTGCTAAGCTTGCTTCTCATTATATGATTTGATATGTTTTGAGTATTATGATGAACAGGAATGGTATAGTGGACATCCTCCTTGTTCTGATTTTAGAGAGAAGGCTTAGTTTTCTGTTTCTGCCATTTAATGTGATGTAAGAAGTATGCTTGTTAAAAACAGCTTTATCTGATTGAGATAAAATCCTTCCACACCTATTTGAATATGATGCTCACTTCTCTAAGGTTAAGTATTTTCTTAGAAATGGGTTATATTATTCTGTGTTCCTACTGCTAGACGCAATATGTAATATCCATAGCTGAAATAAAGAAATTAATTCAGCTCACAGTTCCAAGGAACTCATCTCATGGTTAGCAGACACTTATAGCTAGAGGTCATGGCAGGAAAAGGTGCTTAGCTCATGGTGGCCAGGGAGTAGAGCAGGAGACCAGTGCCAGAGAGAAAGGCTCACGAGATGAGCCAGAGACTCAAGCCCTTCCCACAAGCACCTTGAAATACACCTTAGTACTTCTCTGGGTGGCTCCCAATTAATCAATGTGATGTAATCAAGTATAAACACTGCATTCTATCCCTCCTCAAATACACAGTGAAACACACCACATTAAACTGTGCTGAAATTCTGAATAATAGATTAGTAATGTTTCCTTACAAGATATAACTATCTAAATGCAACCATAAATGCAGCAATTGCTATCCTAAAAGTCTGAAAAGTTCCAGCATTTCTTAAAAACTCAAACCCAAAATCTCTTCTAAGATTAAAGTAAATGCTTAGCTCTGAGCTAGTGTTTAAAAAAGTTGCAGAACCCTGTGGTTTAATGATACAGCATTTATTGTGTGTTGCTATATTTTTATTTCAACAGGGAGAAATAAAGTGATAGGAACAAACTGGACCCAATCAAGCCAGAAATACCGCAGAGCAAACAGTAACTTTCATAGCTTACATCTAGCACATAGGGTATATTTTATTGAGATGTGAGTTCCAGAGGAACGTGTGGTGGTTTTTCCCCATCACAATAGCCTACATGGCATTTATCTTACATTGATTGAATTCATGGCCTTCAAAACTTCTTGGTGAAAGTTCTAAATTGGCCTCTCCAACATCCCAAGTCTTCACTGAAGCACTAGTTTTGCTCCCACTGTTCATGTGTTCATTTCTTAAGGGCTCCTTCTCTGGAGGTCTGACCTTCCTTTAAACTTAGAGTCGAAGATTTTGAGATATCTCAACTCTTACGTTTAGTGTGCTGTTCAAATCAACATCACATTCATGACTCCAACGACAGTCATCAACATAGACAAAACTAGACTTTTTTATTTTTATTTTTTATTTTTTGGCTGGAGTGTAACATATTTGAATTCTGGTCTGCTTTAGAACAGATTGTTCACTCATAACTGACACTTCTGAAGCCTGCCGTTTACTGTGAGCCTTCCAACCTGGCCTTCTCACCTATGCCTGAGCCATACAACAAGCTCAGTTTACTAATTTCCAAATTTTTCTTTCAAACAAGTTCCAAAAGCTTCTAGATTGTGTATTCATGTATAATTACAGTAGTGACTCAGCTTCTCTGACATGAATTACTGGTCAAAATGCACTATCCTCACAATCTCTATGATAAGAAGTTTCCTTTGGCTCATGGTTTCTGGAGATGCAGTCTGTGGTTAAAAAGGGAGGAATGTCATAGTGGAAGGGCATGAGAGAGCAAGATTATGGGAGGTAAGAAAGGAGAACTGTGCTAGAAAACAAAGAGCAAGGGACCAGCAGCAGACCGCAAAGTCCATTGCAGTCCAGATGTATCCAGATGTGTGATTTCTTAATCCCCTAGATGGCTCCCAAGCCAAGCAAGTAGGCACCATCAACTACACAGGAGACAGATTTGTGTAATTAAAGAACATATTATAAATCTTTCTCTTAGATGATAAGCTTTTTAAATATAGATATTTTGTTAAAATCACATTATGAGTTCCCTCCTTTCTCCTACTAGGGCACTAAAAAGAGGGTTCAGACTCAATAAATGTAATTTGCTAAATAAATGTATAATTTTACTTTAGGCCATGAGAAACGAATAGACCAAATTGGGTACCATGAGCAAAAATTATTAAATGCTTGCAAGTGCTGGTGAGGGAGTAATAGATTAAGAATGGTTTAATTGGAATGTTGAGGATTTGTCCTGGGAAAATGAACTTAAATTTTTAGACCACTATTCATTCTTTGATTCACTTGTTGATTTACTTATTCCACAAATCAGGGCTGGCCAAATAGCTCAATAGATTAAAGTGCCTGCAAGCAGGAGCAGGCTTGCTGTGCAGGTCCTGTTCCTGTCCCTGGGCCAGGCTGTGCCAGCAACTGAGACTAGACATGGCGGCATATGTCTGTAATCCCAGCCTTTGGGAGGCTGTAAACAGGTGGATTACTATGAGTCCAATCTAGTAGCAAGGCCCTGAACACCATGTAGATCCTGCCCTAAAATATAGGATAAAAAACAAAAAGGCAACTTATTCCACAAATCATCACTGCAGTTACTCTATGTCAGGCACTATTTAGATATTGAAATCCATAAATAAATAAATTTCAGAAATGCCCTCATTCTTCACAAACACACATTAATTAAAATAGTACACCGACTACGTAATAAAATTTCTTCTGCTGGCAAATTTTTGAAAGAAGCTCATGAGGAAAATATGACCTACTTTTGATAAAATATATAAGAAAAAAATTTATTAAGGAGGTAGACCTCTAGGAAAGAACAAACAAAAGTAAGAGAACTAGTTATGAGAAGGTCTTAAAATAAAGGTTTCTAGGCAGATAAAAGAATATTGTGAAATGTAAGGTAGGAAATCCAAAAAGGTCAGTCTAAAGAGATCAAAGTGATGTATCAGAAGCAAGAGAATAAAGGAGACTGAGAAGGTGGGTAGACAAAGGTCACGCACACCTCATAGGCCAGAGGATGGAGTCCAGACTTTATTGTGAGCTGGAGAGTAAGTTATTGAAGGGTTGTGATCCACTGAGCCATGATTTGATTTCTGGTTTCATAAGGTAATTGTTATGTCTGTGTTGAGAATAGCAGGAGGAACAACACAACCACAGAAGATTTGTTAGGAGGTCATTTCACAAGTTCAGAAGAAGCAATGAGGGCTTGGAAGACAGAAACATCAGAGCGTAATGAGATGCAGTGTTTGCTGCTATTGGGGCTTCATGATATAATATATTGATTATAAAGTCTTTGACTTTGCTTAACAGCGTAGTCATAAATGTAACAAATTCAGGGAAGATTTTGCATTTCAGGTATGTATTATATATTTTTTTGGAAAATACATTGTTATAAATTGTCCACATTTATCTACATTTCAAAAATCTTTAATAAAGCACCCACATTAATAATAATTACACACAAAAGAACAATAACAATATGAGTTCTCTTATATTTGGTTGAATTTAGGAACAGTCACTTCTTCGATCCCTAAAACATATTTATTTTGTATTGAGGAACTGTGGACTACTGCCAGTCATTCTCTCTTTCTCTGTATAAAAGAAATTTTCTTAGAGCGCAGGAATGACTCCATGTTGAAATTCCACTTATTCATTCTCCTTTAAATATGCTCTAGTATAAAATAAATTAATCACTATTTTATTGCTTCTCTTTTCAAAAATATGAATAAAAATCAATAAAACATTTAATAAGAATTATTATAATTTATTTAATAAACGCAATATTCCCTCATCAATACATTCTTTTTTTTTTTTTTGTCTTTTTGAGACAGGGTCTCACTATGCAGTTGAGGCTGGCCTTGAGCTCACTTTTGTAGCCCAGGCTGGTCTCAAACTAGCACCAATCCTCCTGCCTCAGCCTCCCGAGTGCTGGGATTACAGGCGTGAGCCACCACACCTGGCTCTCCTCATCAATACATTCTTTACAGTGTTTCTTGCCATTTTTTCAGTTAGGCTTTACTCATTTTATCATTTTTAATCTGGTGATGCCTGAAATTTTATTGGGAGTTTATGTTTATGATGATTATCCAAACTTTTAATATTTTGAAAAATCCTTTCACTCTTTCATGTTCATAGCTTTGCTTTACCTCCTTGCGTTCTGTCTGCAAGTTTCTTCTTGCCTGTTGTAATGGTCCATAATTTCCAATGGAAAGTCTGCTGCCAGAACTTCTTTCCTTTAGAGTTAATGGTTGCTCTTGAGACCCTGCCCTGCCCTCTCTCATCTAATTTGGGTCGGTGAGGGGGCAGACAAAACAGATGGTTGGCACAGGACAGGATGATTCACTGCTTGAAATCATGGTGAAGCATTTTTGAAATTGGTGAGGAAGAGGGAAGCCTGACATTTGACAGAACTGTGTAAAGACTGCAGCATCCAGATGAAATTCAGTTTAATTTTCACTGTTATATTCCAGATGTCCTGATCATATGATTACAATTTTAATACTATACAGAGAATATACCTTTTCCCAAATGTACTGTAATCATTTCAGCAGAACCAATTTATCTTTGGGTTTTAGTATCAGGGCTATACTCAAAGTTACAGCGGTGTCCTGCCATATTTGTTTCTTTGTTTTCTTGTTTTTCATGACTTGTTGAACATTTTGTCTATGTCCCATCCCTTTAAGTTTGACATTTTTTGCAAAAACGTGCATTATGATATCATAATTTTTAAGAAAGTGAACAGTACATATAAATATGTTACCATGTTCTGGATGCAGAGGTCTTCTTCTGGATGTGGTGTACAGGTTCTTTCTTTCCTAAGGAAATAATTGGTCAAGACAAACACAAATGGTAGTGGGTTTAAGTTACAAAAATAAAACAGCCTCTGTAGGGTGAGTTTATGACAAGTCAAAGTAGGAGAAAAGCATCCCGTACTTTGTGTGGATGTGCTGTCCTTGCAGAGAGAACACAGTGGCAGCAGTTTAATATGGGCTGGCCTTTCTGCATCAGCCACTCCTCAGGCTGATGCTGGGCTAGGCCATCGTGTCAGTTGCCTTCTGGAGTTTTCACATGAAAACCACATGCAGGACTTTAGAACTTTTCTGCTCTTGTGTGTCTAAATTTTGTAATTAACAGATCACACCTCTTTTCCTAGCCAGCTTTGCCACACCCTCATTTCCCATCTCATTTCTACCCAAAAGACGCATATTCCATAATTTTTATGGAGTAATAAGAGAGTGGATGTCTTTGTGTTCCATAGTTTCTTCCAGCTAGGGGCTCTGGTCCTACATACTGGGGACTATGTGCTCTTCTACTACTTTTCAGTGCTGTGGTTGAAGGAAAAAGCCTGTCAAGAGTTAATGAGAGGCGGCCAGGGAGATAGCTCTGTGGCACAAGTGCCTGACTAGCAAGTGCAAAGTTGTAAGTTTGAACCCCGGACCCGGAAAAAAAAAGTGTCAATGAGAAAAGAGTTAGTGACTTTGCCATTTTTTTTTTGTTTGTTTTTTGAGGATATAGAATCAAAATACAAGGAACAGGTCAGATTTCAGTGCCCCTTATTTATGGGGATCCAAGTACAGATTAAATCAGGTATTTCATTACATTATGCAGTAAGAGACACCTGTTGGCTGTTTAGGACAGGGAAACCTGGATTAGTCCCAAAAGGTGAAATCCATTTTGAACCTTGCCAAATTTGAGAAGTGCAGCCAATTTTGCTACTAATTTTTTAACCTAGTAAGCGAGTAGGACATTGTGAGAAAACTAGAAATTCATGACTCCTTTAGAAAAACACATCGGAGCAGAAATAAATAATCTCAGGTGAGGGAGTGCCTCAACCCTAACTTTGACTGTAGAAGTTTTTTTTTGTTTTTTTTTTTTTTTTTCCCTCGGTAAAAAGTAATCAGAACACAGTGATTAAATTGCTTTATATGTAATATCCTAGGTTACCCAGGCCTCCTCACAGGAAAAGATGATGGCCATTGATAGAGCTATAGTAGTGGTTTTCAACCTCTTGAGAGCATCAAACAAGGGCTTGGCTCACCCTAGCTACTCAATAGAAGCAGGGACAGTTAATCCTCCAGTGACATAAGTCAAGCACATGTGCCACCTTACATTCTGGGCAGTGGCCACACAGTGTCAGTATAGTCATGCACCTGGTACCCAGACTGCTTGCATTTAGTCAACCTTGGGTTTCTTGTTAGGTGTTTTGAGCAATTTAAAGCTTTACCAATTGAAATATCTATTGTTACAGACTTTCTATTTTGACCCTGTTTTAGATCCTGTTTGTTGATCATAGAAATTGCACCATCTAACAATTGGGTCAGAGGTATCAGGGGTTCTACAATTAAAGAGAAAAGAGAAGAACCCTAAGTGTTTCATCCAAGGGCAAGATCATCAAAATGATTATACTCTTCTTCCAGAATCACTCGAAGTATCAATTTGAGGGCCTTTCTTCACATAAAAGGATATTAAATTCTGAACATATGGGATTTCATTGTACCTTGTAAGTGCTAAATAGAAACAGCTTAATTGAAAAATAATCTCATAGTTCAAACTTCCATTCTGTTCTGATCTTTCACCACTTCCTAGTTCATGATGAACTCAAATCATATTGCAAAAGTAGATGAGCTATTCCTGTTTTATACTGGCAGTTTCAAACCTTTCACGCTGATCAAGGATATGGCCAAGTAGCTAGGTTAGTGAAATCTATGGAGTGTGACTCATGTAGTTTCGCATGGTTTAACTTGGAGTCTTTTAAAGAGACAACTAGGTCTCAGCTCAAGTTGGCATAGCATGCAGAAGGAGAGGAAACCTGATCTGAGTCCACAAAACATTGCCTGTGATACTGAAATAGTCACTGGATGGATGTCTCTGTTCAAAGCTAGGATGATGCTGGCATGTGTCATAGAAACACAGAAGGCCAGCTCTACTGAGCACTATTTGTTCACATAGTTTGGACTGCTAATATTTAGGGCAGTGATTCTCAACCTTTCTAATGCCATGACCCTGCGATATAGTTCCTCATGTTGCGGTGACCCCAAACCAAAAAATAATTTTGGTGGCTACTTCAAAACTGTAATTTTGCTACAGTTATGATTCAGAATGGCTTTAGGCGACCCCTGTGTTCTGGCCATTCGACTCCTGCCAGGGTCGTGACCAACAGGCTGAGAACGACTGATTTAGGGGAAAATGGCTTGAACCTCTTCATTGCTCTACCTAGTCCATAAAACCTCCCATGAGATCAGAATATACTCTCTCCCTAGTGTTAGTCTCTATATCCCAGTGATTAACTTGTTGGCTCTACTTAAGCAGGTGGAGACACTTAAGAATCAGTATTTATTACATTTATGCTTATAGTAAAATCTTTGGTATTTTGTTTAAAGCACTCGAGATGGAAACCTCTTTGTTAAAGAAAAACTTAAAAATCCTAGGAACAATGATGGTTCTATCTTTGACTGATGGTCACTTGAATTGAACTTTACTGGTTGTTTTCTTGCAGTTGTCCTGGTGGTAGTGGTGGTTGTGGTGGTGGTAGTGGTGCTGGTTCTCTTCAGAGCATCAGGCATTTGCTACAGAATTACCTGAACTTTATTAGAAGAAAGAAGGGATTTAGCCTAATTTAAAAAAATAGGAAAAGCTTACATATTGCTTGTAATAAGAAGTTTATCTCCTCTTTGCAAGAGTAAGGTTTTATACTGGCTGTGAAATCACCTAAAATCAAACATGGCAGAACTTAATATGGTTGCCCCAAAATGGCTGCCAGTCATGGAATATGACATACTATTAAATGTGACTAGGAACCCTGAGAGAGAAAGGGCCATTTGGACAGCAAACTGAGCACAAAATGAGTTAACTGAGGTAGAAGTCTATTCAGGCAAGTCACCAAGTTATTAAGAGGTATTTTAAAAAATGTAAGAAAGCTGAACAAAGTATAAAGAACATAACTAATAGGTCAACAAGCACATATAGGTAATAACAGGCTGTCTGGATGTCCTTTAATGGCAAATTTATGGCAATTTATGACAAAAAAAAAAGAAAAAGAAGGAGAAAAGGAGAGCAACTTGTAGTATAGGCGTGGTACTCATAGAGAAAAGAAAGAAAAAAAGAAAGGAAGGAAGGAAGGAAGGAAAAATGTTCTTCCATTTAATCCTTACTTTTTGGTGTAGGAAACTGGGAGAGAGAGAGAGAGAGAGAGAGAGAGAGAGAGAGAGAGAGAGAGAGAGAGAGAGAGAGAGAGAGAGAGGAGCCATAAGAAAATGCACCCAAAGGGCTTTAGCTTGTGTCCAAACTCAATGTAGACCATCATTTTTGAATCATCTGTTCCTTAGGCTGCTGTCGTACAGATCAGGACCCACTCTGCCATCTTTGCCACACCTAATATCCTCTATCACTTATATAATATACATGTGTCTATTCTTTTATGAAACAGCTTTTAAATATAAAAAATACTGATCATGAAGCTAACTCATAATAAGTATATGTAGGAAAATGTATGGTAACAACATTTAGAACAACTAAAATATGGAAAAGTTTATTTTGAAAATCAATTTAATTTTGCATTCAAAGTGTTTCTCTTGAAATTTCAAATAAAACAAAGATAGAATATAAGATATGGTATAACCACTATGTGACATTATCTCATACATCACTGTTTCTTTGTGAGGGCAATATAATCTGAGTGGGGCTGGCAATTTACTTATGGATGTGAAATAATTACTTTTAGGGCCTTCCAATGGGCCATTTTATTTAAAAAGCCACAATATTTTATGTTGTTAAAATTTTATAGCATGGAAATTAGGAGAAAAATTACAATGTTCCCTAAGGGAATGGTATGAAAATTACATATCTCAGCCTGGTTTGTCTCTATAGCAAATTACCAAAGGCTGAGTATTTTATAAAGAAAAATAAATTTATTTAATTCATAGTTCTGGAGATCTAATATTGGCTTTTTTTGGATCAAAGCTGCAAGAAGGATAACATCACATAGCATTGGTCCCCTCAAGAAGGCTGACACATGGTGAAAGAAAAAAGCAGAACTGGAAACAAGAGATAGTTGGAGGGGCCAGGATCATTCTTTTCTAAGCCTCTGCTTGCTGGAGAGCTAATATCACTCTGCAAGAACTGCACTAATCCCTCCTGAGAGAAGGGCTCTGTGATCTAAGCATCTCATGAAGGCGTCACATCTTAATACCACTGCACTTGGCAATGACTTACCCAGCACACACAACAACACAACATTAAATGAAAACTATTGTTACAAGCAATTTTTATTTTGATACAATGAATATATTAACTGTATGATCAACTTTTTATGTGACTTTCATATATCTACAATTATAAAAGTTTAGCTTCTGGTGTGTAAATAAAATATGTCTAAAAGCTAAATATTAAAGAAAGTAGTAGTCTTAGGAATGTATTTCATGGTCAATGTTTAATTATATACAAAAAAAACTTAATATTGTTCTATAAATTTTCCTTAAGGCATTTCTTAGTCTTAAAGACAATTGTGAGAATTATACTCCATGCAATCATTACAAGTGCCAGAATATGATAATATTAATTAATGTACTAGCAAAAAGAAATAGAGTGAGGAAAACATAGAATATATGGTGGTTAAGTTCTACTGTTGTATAAATAAAATGATTTTTGTGTTGTGTGCAACTCACAGAGAAACATTGTTCTTACTGACGAAATATTTCAAGTGCATATTAATTATGAATTTGTTGTTTCTAGATCCCAGAAGCCACTTAAATAAAAAGGAGAGATGACAAAAATTGTCAAACACTGTGACTGTTTTAATGAAGAAAAAACTGCAAAATGTTAGAACATATTGTGTTATTTAAGGAAACTTCCTTGATGACCTACTATAAAATATCTTATGCAGAACATTTGGCAAAAAGTATAAGGAAAAGAGATCCATAGTCAGTGGTAGCTGCTTGGTACTTGGTTACATTGTGACAAATTTTATTGATATATTTGTTCTATTTCTAGAAAATTTTTAAAAATGACAGCTTTTTCTGTTTTGTTCATTAATACGATGCCCAATGTATCTGAAAATGTGTGTGCTTGTCGATACACATACTCACTAAGTACATATTTTGAAATGTAAAGAAACTGTATTAACATGAAGGATTACGTGTGTGCTATTCTTTATGTAAATAAGTGAGGTGAAAGTAAATATGTGAGCACTTAAGGAAATAGTATAGGACTAAAAGGAAGTCTTAGTATTTCCAGCTTAACAACTGCACAGACTATTAGACAGATTGTATATAAGCTAGATGCTGCCCAATTTGTCTCATGCAGCTCTAGATTTACTGTATAATTTTAAACATTATAAGACTATAGAACATTGATGAGTTAGGGTTAAAATATTAATTAAATGTAGTTCTCATCCAGTTTAAATTGAATCCAAGTAAATCTTCATCTTTCTTTTGTGAACAGCACTTCCATTGTAGAACTTATATTATTTGCATTTCTTATATAGTTTTATTGATTATGCTATATAGAGGTACCTTACTGATACTTAAATTATATTAAAATCAATGGACACCACTTTGTTCAGGCAACATTAAGAAATTCATTTAACTTGGATGCTATGTTTATGAATTATCTTCTAGTTATTTCCCAAATTATATCAATCATAATACATTTCCAAGGTAATTTAAAGTAAGTATGATTAATTTGTTAAAAATATGAGTAACTTGGAAAAAATACAAAATTAAATTGGTAACATTATGAAGCATAGACACTATAAGATAAAGGAAAACTTTTTGAGTTAAAACCATAGTAATAGACCTAAATAATATCTTTCTTGAGTTAATAACTGGAATTGAAACAGTCAAGCAAAGAATCAGTAAAGTTGAAGACAAGTCAATTAAAATCACTTCGAGTGAAATACAGAGAAAAATAAAAATACAAATAAAATACCCAAAATCTGTGGAAAAATAAGAATCATATTTGGTTATGGCCAAATGGTGAACAAAACCATAAAAGAAAAAAAATATGTATCTGCAATTCCAACAACTAAGCGGTGTGAAGTAGGAGAATCATAAGTTCCTGGCTAGTCTGGGAAACTTAGTGAGAACTTGTCTCAAAAAGAAGATTTTTGAAAGGACTAGGAATGCAGTTCAGTAGGTGAACACTTGTTCAGCATGTGAGGCCCTGGCTTTTATTGTCATTGCCTTTAAAAGAAGAGAAAAGAGAAGAGAGAAGAAAAAGAGAAGAGAGAAGAGAGGAGGGG
>PVJA010009950.1:0-51134 GCA_004027025.1 Myocastor coypus
AAAAAAAGGGGGAAAAGAAAAAAAAAAAAACGTAATGTGGATTTAGAAAGGTTAATGTTTAGTTATTTGATCAATCTTATATACCTATATGTATTAATCTAAACTGATCTGATGATGAAAATATGTAATATAACCATTGTTAAATTTAAACAATAAAAGAATTGGAAAAAAATAAAAATAAATAAATAAATAAATGAATAAATAAATATAAAAAAAAAGAAAAAGCTGAGCACAAACATTTACAAATCTAATTTTGTTTCACAAAGAAATAGGTAAATATATAGCCAAAAAGAGTGTGACTGATGGAGAGTTTACACCACTAACAAACAAACAAACATACAAAAAACAATTACTTTGTACAGAGACAAGAAGAAAGCTGCTTTGAGGTTATGTCAGAATTCAACAAGACTATTCATCACAATTTGAAGAATGCAAAAATATAAACCTTTCATTTGAGAACTGAGTCACAGGAAATTAGTTTTTCAAGATCCAATTCATTGTGCTCAATCATGGTCCACATGTTTTGTCTGCTGTTCTCACTGACAGCAGTTATTTGTGTTGTCCATATGATGTAGATCATATTAGCACGAAGAACACAGGAGATATAGTTTGAAAGAGGCTTCATAATCATTTCAAAGAATGCCTGGAAATAGGCAAAGTGCTTATGACAGCATACTACATGAAGTTGTAGGAAAAGAGTTAGAGTCGATGCATAGAACCCAGGAAGCTGCAAATGTAGAATCCACAGAACGGCTTCCAGGGAATGCTGCAAACCGAGCATGGATCTAGACTGAGATATAGAACACATGGGATGCAAACAGACTGTATAATGTTACTGTGAAGGCGCCCAGATCTCATGTCTCACTTCGGTTGATGAAGATTCCAGGCAAACAGCTATAAAAGTAAAGATTTTATTTTTATTATTTTATTTTCTATATATTGTTCTTTTTTTATACTTTTATACATATTAATGAGAAAAAAGATAAAATAGCAATGAAATGCTTTCAAAACAAGTGAGTAGGAGGGATGCAATAATTAATACCATGCATATTATTGTCTTCATAGTATTCAGAGGACGAGATGCAGACCTGATATCTTATCCAAATAACATTTATTAGTACCAACTTTTATTCTCAATGAACTAAGACAAAGTAGCTATATATGTATCCTAACTCTCTTGTGTATACACACAGACATACACACACACACGTACATATATATATATATATATATATAATATATATATATATGTTATATATGTATATATATATATACACACACACACATATATATAAATATATACATATTTTTTTCTTTTTAAAGTTTCTAATGCTAGGAGAAAATATCATACCACGTCTTATAAGTAGATTTTAAGTTAGCGAAACAGTATGAACCATAAAACAAAAGTATAATTAAACAATATTCAGAAAATTAATATTAGTTAACTAAAATTAAATTAAATACTTCAAAACATATTCCAAAATTCAAATCCAATCATCCAACTTAGAGGCCAGAATCTTGGGTATCATATGTATGAATCTGTAATCAATTCAGAGTACTCCCATAGTATTGGAATAGGTTAATATATACAATAATATCAACTAAAAAAAATTTCCCATCTTAGTAAAGAATTACTAAGAGTAAAAGATAGCATAAATACTGGAATGGCAAATATATGACCAGAGCTTCTAACAGTTTGGGGATAGGATATCGCACAAAGTTCTAATATGTCATGGATGTGGACAGGATCCATGATGCTTACTGGTGGCTAGGTGTCACTTGTGGGAAAGAATCATGTTCCAAAGGATGCAGAAGAAGTCTGTATGCTGAGGAATGTATTCTGCTGCTGTGTACAAAAGAATAGTTGAAAGATACCTCTTTTTTGTATACTTCTTTTTCTCCTCTGTTTAATTGTTTTCCCCATTTGGTAGGTGCTTTATATTCTCTTTCAGGGAGCTGTGGTCATTTTGATTCCTCTCTAGAATATCTTTTAGTAAACTATATAGGGTAGGCTTTGTCATCATGAAATTGTTTAGTTGTTCTTTCCCTGGAAATATTTCACTTCACTATTGAACTTGAAAGAGAATTTTGCAGGGCATAGCAGTCTGGGCTGGAATTTGTTTTCTTGCATAACTTGAAGTACTTTGCACCATGCTCTTCTTGACTTGATGGTTTGTAAAGAGTAAGCTACTGTTATTGTACGGGTTTTCCTTTAGATGCGATCTGTTTCTTTTCTCCAGTGGCTTTTAATATACTGTTCTTGTGTTGAATTTCTGGAATCTTGATTGTTATATGTCTGGGTGTGGTTTTAGTTGGGTTGATGTTATTTAGAGTTTTATATGCTTCAGTTACGGGAATGTCAAATTGTTTCCCCATATTTGGAAAGTGTTCTGCTATGACTTCTGCTCATATTCTTTTTATATCATTTGCACAGACTTCTTTCTCATTCATGCCTATTAGTCTTACGTTGTTCCTCTTTGTATCATCTTGCAGATGTGGCATGGTTTTTTTCTTGCATCCTAGTTGCTATAAAAGATCTTTTCTTACTTTTTCACTAGCTGCAATGGTGTCTTTAAGGTCTGAAACTCTATTTCACTTTCATTGAAATGGTTTTGCCAGCTTGTGATAAAGGTTTTATTTTCCTGTATAGCACTTTGAATCTATTTCACACATTCTATTACTTTGCTGTATTGCTCATTCAAAGATTCCATCATTTTTCTGTTCTCTTCTATTTTTTATGTGTTTTCTTCAGAAGCACTTAGTACTTTTTTATGTTAGCTATTATTATTTTTTTTTACTTCAGAAGCTATATCTGATCTATACTTGATTTCATCTATACCTTTCTGCAGTTGTTTCTGTGCTTCAGATGCCATTAATTCAGAGATTTCAGGGGTGTGATTTCTTTCCATTTTCTTCTATACTATTATCTCTTTGTGTTTGTTCTGGGTGGGCTATGGGCCTGAGAGCACATTTTGCTTCTTTTCTTTGTCGTTTTTGTATAGCCCTGTCTTGTGACCTTTGGTGTAGAGCTTTGGCAGAACTCTTCCCTTAGCACCAGAAGTTGACCTACCAAGTTCAAACTTGTCCAGGTGGGTGTAGCTCGGGTCTGGCTGTGGAGCTCCACTTCTTCCTGCTATAACCGTTAGAGGTGAACCTGCTGTGCCACTCTGGCAAGATGTTCTGCTACTGGATCAACTGGATGGGTCATGTCTCTAGTCTCTCTTCAGGGAGTTATGTGGCAGTTTTTCACACTCGGACTGTCTGATGGATGAAATTCCATTCAGATGCCAGGCTTTGTTCCTCGGTTGAATGAGTTTCTGATGGGTCCCAGGTGATCTCAGTCACATGCAAGGCCTTGTTGCTTGTTTCAGTGAGTTTCTTGTGGGCCCAAGACAGCCTACCTAATGTGCCAGGCCTGCTTTCTGGTAATGAGTAAGATTAAAAGTTTTCTTTGCTTAGCTTTTGCCTTGTTTTGTTCAGAGTAATTTGTGATCTTCTATTCTTCCCTTTTGGAATGAGAATGTTTACCCTTTGCTATTATGCCTTTGGATGATTTATCTTGTCTTGACTTTTACAGATGCTTGTAGTTAAAGAGTACTTCTGTTGAGTTTAGGAAAGATCTGGACTTTGGAATTTTTAAAGAGCTGATATTGATGACATTTTGAAAATTGGACTATTCTGTTTTCTTATTACTATTTTAAAGAGAATGAAAACAATAATTTAAAAAGAATTAGAAATCATACAGAATTTCACTAAGCCAAATTACAGAAATTCAACAATGGTTGTTACATTACATGTTGTTGTCTTCAAGTTAGTTTGTGTTCATGATCATATGCAGGATAGTTTTAACATGTTAGACAGTATTATTAAACCTTATTGTGTTTTACTTAGTGATTAAATGTGCTCCACAGTGTGTTTTAGTCAGAGTTTACAATGTAATAGATTTAATAAAGAACACATAATTTATAAAATTATTTTTTAATATTCATCCAAAGAGTCTGGAAGATCTTACACAAACTAGAGACTCAAAGAATTCATCTGAGTAGCTGGATCCCAGAACAGTGTCTAGCTGAAGGCCTAGAGCCCAGAACAATGTCTCATGTAAGTCTTCATCAGGGATCTGTCAGTCAGTGGGATGAAGGTCTGTAACAATAGGCTGAGTGATCTTCACTCAATCCAGGAGGCAACGCTCAAGATAAGGAGCTCCCCTGAAGAGAGCTGCAGCCATTCTCCATGGCAGGGAGAACCCAAGGTTCTCCATTAAAGAGACCAGCTGAATTCATACCAGAAAAAACAGTGTAAAAAAATGTTTCCAGGATAATCAACAGTGCATCAAGTATCCCTTCCAGATATCCTTTTATTCTGTTGACACTAAACCTCAAGTGAACTTTCCACAATCAGAGCAGCACTGACTCAGTTTAGCCATGTGTTACAAATTGACCATTAATTGAAAGTGTCTAAAATAAACATCAGAACAGAGTTTAAGTGATGCAAATATTTTTTCAGAGGTTTAAATCTATTAAAACTGAAGTTGAACATAATTATAGATAGTGCATATCTCTGCAGTCAACAAGAACTAAGTCGCATGTAGTTGTTTCTTTGGATTTTCATTAACTTATCAGAAATGTGTCAGTGCTTATATTGATGAGCACTAGCTGTTGGCTCATTTGTCTTCTTAATCCATATTGTAATGACACAAACAATAAAATGACAAGAGTCATACGTTATCCACATGTGTCACCTCTGAAGTTTTACTCACAAATACTTCATAATCATTTTTATTATTACACATAAAATGCTAATGCCAATGTTAACCAAAGAAAACAAATTTCAAATAAGAAGAGTACATAATAAGAGATTTCTTAGTACAGCATTCATAAATTTTTAAAACTATATTTGAATATAATTATAGGTAAGAAATGCTAGCTTAGCCCTTTATTACCTAACGTAAATCTAAGCTCATTTTTATTGAAACACATGGCATGCTTTATGTCATTTTCCAAGTTTAATATTTGAGTACATGTTTAAAATTTATTCTTGCCAGGCGTGGTGGCGCACGCCTGTAATCCCAGCACTTGGGAGGCTGAGGCAGGAGGATCAGTGCGAGTTCGAGACCAGCCTGGGCTACAAAAGTGAACTCAAGGCCAGCCTCAACTGCATAACGAGACCCTGTCTCAAAAAGACAAAAAAAAAAAAAAAAAAAATTTATTCTTTAATTTAAATAAGGGAGAAAATCAGTAAGATACACTCGTGATGAGATAGGTGGCTTTTGCAGAACCTCCCTCATTATCTCTCTATTCTGGATGCTGCTACTGATGCTGCTGCAGCTGAACTCACCACACTACTGCGCAACGCTGTGCTCCTAGGACCTCACGGTGTGGAACTTCTCTTGATGATTTCAACTGTTAAACAGCTTTACAGATAGGCAGATGATGGATAAAACCTTGAGTTTAGCATATACAAACCATAACTTTGGACAGGCTGCTGAACTGTCTTACTTTTAGTTAAATATTAGAATTTTAAAACTGTGCCCTTTCTAATTACTTCATATGGACGACTCTATATGTTAATCATTACCATTAAATGAACGTACCATCTTTTCTGTGTACTCGGCCACTTAGTCAATGACTGTAGCCTTGTTTTTAATTTAGATTTCTTGCTGTTTCTATTATACTACATCATATTATATTATATTATATTATTATATTTATTTTGAGATTGGTTGGTGCTATATAGTTCAGACTGACCCTGAATTCCCTCTGTAGTCAAGGCTGATCTCAGAGTTCTGGTGATGCTCTTACCTTGCACTCCCAAGTCCTTGGATTAAAGGAGGGCTCCACCATGCCTACTTTAATTTTCTTTTCCTGTGAAAAAAGTAAAACAGAATTTCATATCCAAACAATAGGAAAATATTATGGTTTGGGTCTAGTTGTCTCCCTAAAGTCTCATGAAGTTGTGGGGCAGCTCTTCAAGTTTGTGATTGATTTGTGATCCTATGTTGAGATTATGAGTGTGAGTGCCCTGGGGCAGATGGTTTGCATTACAATGTAAGGAGGCAAGAGAGGCTACCTAGTTTCCTGGGCTGCTGCCACTACTTTTTCTCTCTGCTCTTTGCTGCCACCATCCATGGACGTTCTCTGCCTCTCTAATGGGCCACTCTGCTTTGGAGCTAGTATGGACTAAAACTTCCAGTAACTGTGAGCTATATAAACCTTTTCTTCTCTAAATTTGAGTGTTGGATATTTGTCCCAACAACAAGAGAAGAGAAACCAAGACAGAATAACAAGCGTTAGTACGGTGCACACTGTCATCTTCAGAGTAGTTATTCAGGGTACAAGATATGGGTATAAAAATTCTCCAAGTGCTATTAGCACAATCTTTTCCTTTTAATGAACTAAGAGGCTCTCAGTGTATAACTAACTTCTATTTTACTCCTTGTTCTTTTATTCCTTTTCCTTTTGCCTCTCCTACTTCTATTTTCCTTTGAAACAATTTCTTCCCATTTCAAAATACCTACTATACATTCTAGACATTATTTATTCTTTCTATTTCTCATACCAGAGAAACAAGATGATGCTTACATATAAGTCTGATTTGTTTCACTTATAAGCATGATATTTGCATCCATTTACTTAAAAAGTCTCCAGTTTATCCAAATGAACAAGCAGTACTTAATTGCATAAAAATACATTTTTCAAATCAAGTTTTCATTTAATGGGCCTTTGAGGAGTTTCCAAGGGTCAGACATTACAGACTTTACTGCTATAAGCATGTGTGCATGTTTATATCACAGCATATATCGTCATATATATATATATATATATATATATATATATATATATATTCCTTCAAAGAAGGAATGTAGCTGAATCTAAAGGAACCTCTAATCCTAGCAGTTTGAGGAATCTCCTCCCTGATTTCAACGGTGGCTACAATAATCGCCACTTCCACCAATAATGTAAGAATGTTTTTTGGCCCCACAACCATGCCAGCACTAATTACTGGTTGATTTACTAATAATACTCATTCTTTCTGGAGTGAAATGGAAGCTCAGTGATGTTTTCATTTACATTTCTCAAATAGCCAATAATGTTGAAATTTTTTCATATATTTATTTGCCATTTGTATTTCTTCATCTGTGAAATGCGTACTCATCTCAGGTGCCTATTTTTTGGATTGGATCTTTCTATTTGGGGGCTTAGTTATTAAAACTTCTATATATATTCTGGACAGAGGTCCTTTGTCTAAGAAACAACGGGTTAAATTTTCATCCTACTCTGTCAGTATTCTTTTGACTCTGTTAATGATTTTGTTTGATGGGCAAAAGCTTTTTAATAAGTAGTGATCCAGTACTTGCAACTGTGGCCTTCTGTCTCACAACCCACCACACTCTTCTTTTTCAACATGGGACCGTTGAATGGCTCCCAAAAGAAGAGTAGCAAGAAGAAGGACCATTCTGCCATAAGTGAGGTGGTGAGCTGGGGTCTTCTATGGTTCATAATAAATTTTAGGGATGATTTTTCCATGTATGTGAGGTATGTTGGTGGTATTTTGATTGGGATTGCATTAAATCTGTACAACAGTTTTTACAGTATGGCCATCTTCACACAAAGCTTGTTTTTCCTATCCAGGAACAGGGAATATCTTTCCATCTTCTGAAATCCTCTATGATCTTTTTTTTTTTTTTTTTTTTTTTCAGAGTACTATATTTTTCATAGAATAGATCTTTTACTTCTTTAGCTAGTTTAATTCCTAGGTATTTCGTTTTCCATGGTACTATTGCAAAGGGTATTGTTTCTCTAAATTCCCTATTAATGTGATCGTTATCTGTGTAAAGGAATGTTATTGACTTTTCGGTATTGACTTTGAACCCTGCTATGCTACTGAATTTGCATATTAATTCAAGTAGCTTTTGGTGGAGTGTTTTGGGTCTTCCAAGTAGAGTATCATGTCATCTATGATGAACGATAATTTTTCTTCTTTTCCTATTCTTACTCATTTTATTTCTTTCTCTTGGCTAATGGCTCTAGTTAAGGATTCAAGAACTATGTGAAAAAAAAAAAAAAAAAAAAGAACTATATGAGTAGGAGTGATGATAGAAGACATCCTTGTACCAGATTTGAGAGTAAAAGACTTCAGTTTTTCTCCATTTAGAATTTTGTTTAGCCTTTCTGTCATAGATGTCTTTTATCAGATGGAGATAGAGGCCATCTAATTCAATTTGCTGTAGGACTCTGAAATGAGTATTGGACTTTGTCAAAAGCCTTTTCTACATTAATTGAGAAGATGATATGATTTTTAGATATGGTTCTATTGATATAGTGTATTAAATTTATAGATTTGCATATGCTGAACCATCTTTGCAATGAATCTTACTTGGGTATGGTATGTAATCTTCTTATAGATTTGCCATATTCTATTTTCAAGAATTTCGTTGAGGAGTTTTGCATCTATGTTCATGAGAGAGATTGGCCTGTAGTTCTCTTTTTTAGTTGGATGTTTCTCTGGTTTGGGCATAAATCTAATACTTGCTTCCTAGTATGTTTTTGGAGAATTGTTTCCTTTTCAATTTTATTGAAGAGTTTGAGGAGTATTTGGATTATATCTTCTGTAAATTTCTTGTAAAATTCAGTGATGTATCCACTAGGACTTGGCCTTTTCTTTGTTGGTAGTTTTTTTTATTATTATTATTACATTTTCTATTTCACTGGCTTTTATTGGATTGTTAAGCATTCTTTTTTCTTCTTGATTCAGTTTCTGTAATTTGTACCATTCTTGCAATCTGTCCACTTCATCGTGTCTTCAATTCTCCAAGAGTAAAGATTCTGAAAGTAGCTATGATTGAGCTTCTGAATGTCCACTGGGTCTGTGCAAAATTTTCCCCCTTCATTCATTATTGCTTGAATTTGAGTTTTTTCTTTCCTCTTTTTGACAAGGTTAGCTAGGGGATTATCAATTTTATTTAATTTTTTGAAGAACCAGCTTTTCCATTCATTGATTCTTTGTATTGTTTTCTTCATCTCATTTGAATTAATTTCTGCTCTAGTCATTATAATTTACTCCCGTCTTTGGGCTTTGGGTTTGGTTTGCTCTTCCTTTTCTAGATGATCAAGGCGCAGCCTTAGAGTGCTTGACTGTTTGCATTCAATTTTCTTAATGTGTGAGTTCAGAACTATAAATTTCTCTCTAAGAATGCTTTCATAGCATCCCACATATTCCGGTAAGTTGTGCTTAAATTTTCATTAAATTGTAGATATTGTTTAATTTCCTGTTTAATTTCATCTGTAACCCATTGGTTGCTGAGGAGGGTGCTGTTTAATTGTCATGTGTTTGTGGGGTTTGTGTGTGTGTGTGTGTGTGTGTGTATGTGTGTGTGTGTGTGTGTGTCATTATTTCCAGTTTCATTGCACTATAGTCAGATAATATGCATGGGATTTCTATATTCTTGCATATAAGTAAACATGACCTATGGACTTGTATGTGGTCTACTTTAGAAAATGTCCCATGCACAGCCAAAAAAAATTGTTTTTAGAAATTTCTTGATGGAACACTGTATATGTCCGCTAAGCCCATTTCTTCCAAGTACTGGTTCAGTTCTGTTATTTCTTTGCTAACTTTTGTCTGCTTGATCTATCTTTTTGATTTAAGGGAGTGACAAGGTCTCCTATTAGGATTGTGGTATTGGATATTAGAGTTTTCATGTTCATTAAGATTTATCTTATATAGCTGGGTGCTCTCATGATGGGTGCATACATATCTATGAGTGTTGTCTTTTCCTCTTGAATTTTTCCCCTAACCAGTATGTAGTGGTCTTCTTTATCTCATTTGATCATTCTTGTTTTGAAGTTGAGACTCTGTGAGAGTAGAATGCTACCCCTCCTTTTTGCTGAGGTGCATGTAGTATTCTTTTCCATCATTTGACTTTCAGTGTATGAATTTCTTTATGAGTTGTGTTTCTTGTAAACAGCATATTGTTGGGTTTTCCTTCCTAATCCAATGGGCCAGTTCTTTTAATTGGTGAATTGACACCATTCACATTGATGGCTATAATTAAGAGGTATTGATTTATGCTACTCAGGTTATTTACCTGCTTTTATTTACCCCTTTATTTCCTGTATTTAATTGTTTGCCCTTTTGGGCAGGTTCTTTCCATTTTCCTTTGTGGAGTTCTGGTCAGTTTGTTCCCTCTCTAGAGTATCTTTCAGTAGTCTGTGAAAAGCTGGCTTTGACATCATGAATTTTTTTTAGTTTTTCTTTGTCATAGAAGCATTTGTCTTCTCTATCAGACTCGAAAGAGACTTTTGCAGGGCATAGTGGTCTGAGCTGGAATTTGTTTTCATAAGACTTGAAGAATTCTGCTCTATGCTCTTCTTGACCTCATGGTTTGTGAAGAGAAATCTGCCATTACTCTGATTAATGTTCCCTTAAATGTGATCTGTTTCTTTTCTCTAGTGGCTTTTAGTATGTTATTTTTCTGCTGGATTTCTGGAACCTTGACTATTATATGTCTGGGTATGTTTTTAATTAGGTTGATGTTATTTGGAGTTATATATGCTTCAGCCACCTGAATTCTAAACTTTTACCCATATTTGGGAATTTTTGTGTTTATGTGTGTGTGTCATTATATGCTTTAATGTTTTTCCTGATGAGGGCTTTTTGGTTCTGCCTATTTTGGGCTCTTTTTGTTCCACATAAATTTTAGGGTTACTTTTATATTTATTTGCAGAATGTTTCCAGGGTTGGACTAAGTCCAAAAATTACTTTTGATGAATGAATATTTTATCAATATTAATTATGTCTAGACAAAATGTATCTAGAATGTAGATATAAAAACAAAAGTCTTCAAACTGCTAGAAGATAACATAAGGTAAGCATAGGAATCCATAATCGAAGGAAGGAGTTTCTAGAACAAAATTCTACAACGTAGAAAATAACACTGAGAATCAATAAATGGAATTATATTAAATTTTAAAACTTCACAGTAAAGGAAATACTCAACAGACTGAAAAGAAGCCAATAGTACATGTTGTTCTATCTTCTAATAGAAAACAAATATCCAGAATATGAACATCACTCAAAAATGTTAACCACAGTGATAAAACTGAAAGGTATTTAAAAACCATGTTTTGGGAGCCATGGTGATAGCTCAGTGGTCTAAGTGTCTGCCCCGGCAAGTGCAAGGCCAAGGTTTGATCCTTGGTACTGCTTGCCATGCTAGCCCAGCCCCAAGTACTCTGAGCTGGTCACCAAAACCAGTCATGGTGATGCATGCCTGTAGTCCCAGCATTTGTGAGCCTCAAATAGGAGGACAACTATGAGTCTGAGCAACATAGTGAGACTTAGTACCAAATACATAAATTTTTTTAAAAAATATATATGTTTTAGAAAAGAAGATGGTGGAATCCAGCAGTGAAATGTACCTTTCCCAAGACATGGACTCAGAACACATAGAATACACTACAGTTAGCTGAGGAGGAGTAAAGAGCTGAATCTCAAGACACTGGGAGGGAGCTGATGGTAAGATTGGAATCTGAAGAAGCTGTGGAAAGCATAGCTCAAAAAAGAGAAAAGGGCAAATAAAAAGGAAAAGAAAGGAAAGGAAAGGAAAGGAAAGAAAAGAAAAGAAAAAAAAGAAAAGAAAAGATGGCAGTCTGGATGCTCCCTGGGCTCCCTGGGGAGGACTTGCGACCACTAATTCAGTGAGAGGTGGCAGTCCCAAGAAGGAAAAGCAAACTGAGCCATCAGTGCTCACCCCGAGAAACTTATGGCTATTACTAATTACAAAGCAATATTGTACTTTACTCTAAAGTGATATCTTCCACAAGGCAGGATGAAATTGGGGGGAAAGCCACGTGCAGTGCCGGCCATATGTGAGTTAATCACAAGCTACTCTAGGAAGGAATTAATTGTTTAATACTAATCCCAGTACAATTACAGAGAGGCTTTCATTGAGAAAAAATTATTGCAACAATATTATGAACAACAGCATGAAGAAAAAGTATATACTGACAAATTAATCAAGGAGATGAAATATCTATATAATAAAAATTACAGTACATAGAAAAAGGAGATGAAAAAGTACATCAAAAAGTAGAAATGTATTCTCTGTTCTTGGAGAGAAGAATTGTGTTGAGATGGCCATACTAGAAAAAGTTATTTGTAGATTAGATCAAATCTCAATCAACATTGGGAGGCTGAGGCAGGAGGATTGGTGCAAGTTCGAGACCAGCCTGGGCTACAAAAGTGAGCTCAAGGCCAGCCTCAACTGCATAGCAAGACCCTGTCTCAAAAAGACAAAAAAAAATCTCAACCAACACAACAAAGTCTTTCTCATGGTCCTCGAAAAATAATCTTGAAGTTTATATGAACCAGAAAAGAGGCCAGATTAGTAAAAGTTGATCCTAGGCAAATAGGATAAAGCAAGAGGCACCAGGCTGTCAGGTTTCAAGTCATATTACAAAGTTATCTTGCACACACATACACAAACACATGCGAACACATGCAGTAGCATGGTACTGACACATAAAAAGAGATGCTAATGAATATACAAAATTGTAGGTGCAGAAAAAACTCTAGGTACATTTGGCCATCTATCTTTACTAAAAGTTCCTAAGCAGGGCGCGGTGGCACACGCCTGTAATCCCAGCACTTGGGAGGCTGAGGCAGGAGGATAGGTGTGAGTTCGAGACCAGCCTGGGCTACAAAAGTGAGCTCATGGCCAGCCTGAACTGCACAACAAGACCCTGTCTTAAAAAGACAAAAAAAAAAAAAAAAAGTTCCAAAAATGTATGATGGAAAAAAACAGCTCCTAACAATTGATACTGTGTTAGTTGGTTATATACATACAGAATATTGAATCTTGCCCACATGTCTTCAAGATATGAAACTAAGATAAAAACAGATCAAATATCTAAGTGTTAAGACAGAAACATTTAATCTTGTCAAAGTTAAAGTACAATAAGCTTTTGAATACATAGGAGAAGACATGTAGAGGAAGATAAGACCTTCTACATTGTCAGTGGAAATGTAAACTAATACAACCATTATGGAAATCAAGATGAAGATCCCTTAGAAAACTAAAAATAGAGATTACATTTAACCTAGCTATAAGTCTCTTGATACATACTCATAAGAATTTAAAGACATGTGTGGCTACTCATGTTTATAGCAGTGTGATTCACATCTAAGCTTCCTAAATAGATGATCATCAAGAAGCAAAGAGATTAAAAATATGCTATAGATACAATAGAACCATATTTGTCCATGAGAAGAATAAATTAATGATATTTCAAGATAATTAATGGAACTTGAGAACATAATACTAAGTGAAATAAGTTATATACATATTTTATAGGAGAAACAAATAAATAAAGAGATAAAAATAAATAAAATTGAGTAAAATAAAGATAGATGTTAGAAAACAAGAAAGCAGACATTTTAGAGTTGAGTAAGGTAACTGGAGAAAGGAAGTAGCAGAAAAAAGCACAAAAGGATAAACACTAATGATGATATGTTAGATCCATGTGCTATTTTCTCAAAATAAATATAATTACTAGTTGTTGCAGAAACTGGTAAAGTTGCATGAATGTCAGACTACTGAAACTAAATCCATTGTTCCATATAACAGTGTATTTCCAAACTATATTACCATGGATGGATCATATTGTTTAGTAATGAGTCAATAAAATTTTTCCATTATGTTGTATCAGTTTATCACATCATAAACATAGACTTATGATGTGAGATATCAAAAGAATTTGGGCCTTCAAAAATTAGTACGTATTTTAAGGTTTTTTTCAGCTCTTTTTTAGTTCAATGAAGACAATGTGAAACATCTTAATAAACAAGAGAATCTGTGATTCTATAATTATTGGAGTGAATTAATCATATATATTTAAGAGATATAATATGCATGTATACATATATCAACACACAATCATGTATGGTAAAATGTTTCTGTTGGTGATGGGATACATATAGTTCTCCTGTAAAGTAAAATCAGCCAATAGAATCATATCCATTTTGGCTGTGTATGCTTTAGGATGTTTTATTTCTGAGAATTTATCATCATTGTTAACAAGTGCTTGCCTGGTTAGTTCAAGGTCCTGAGTTCAATCCATGGTACTGCAAAAAAAAAAAAAAAAATCATTGTCATTATGTAAAAGATGTCATTAATTGTATTCAAGTTAGAAAAAAAAATACTTAACAGAATTTTCTATTAACCTCTTTCTCCTCAGAGAATAAATGGTCAGCTTAAACTGTCAAGTGTAACTAATAAAGATTATGATTCTTTGTCACTTCAGATTTGCAGCTGAGCTAACCTTAAAATTAAATGTGTTTTTATGAGGAAAGCTCTGTAAATAATCACTAAGCATTCTGGAATTGTATAATTATTTTCTCTAATGGAGCATTCCTATGTTCATCTATCTCCTACACATTTAATGCTTTGCATATCTATAGATTTCTCTTAAGCTGCCTCTTTAAGTAAGAAATGTCAGTTCTTTAACTTGCCTTAGATAATAACCTCTTACTTTAAGGTTGTGATCCAAAACTATATTTGTATGAAATTGTTTATAATATATAAAGTATATAGACATTCATCATGTTGCAGATACAATTATATGATGCTTGTTAGTCCATAAACATTGTTCACATTAATGGAAAAATTGACATTACAGCAGTAAGTTCACAGAAGTTTCAGCAAGGTTCTCAGAAAATTTAAAAAAATTACACAGATTTCTGTACCTTTGTTACTTCTGAGTAAGCCACTTATCATGAAGGTAATTGCACTATTCCCCCTCCCCAGTTTTTCAGTTTATATCCATTAGTATTTCATGCTTTTTTAAAATCTACCTTGTCTTTATAATCTTTATTCAAAGACAAAAATATTAGGAAGTGTATTCTAAAGAGAATATTACCTTTTCAAAAAGATGCTTTTTTACTCAAAATTTCCACTGAATACACCACTACTCTTGTCATTTAAAAAAAAAAAAAAAACTTCCATTCAATTTTGGTATGATAGAAGTGTCATATGAAAATGAAATAAAAGTGTTCTGGTTGTCTATCACGATTGCAGCACTCTTTCATAATGAAATCATTTATGTTCACATAGCACAAACATACGCATTTACATATTGTATGTATATATTCTATTATTCGATATAGTTAATAATTTTTGAGTTCTTACTATATAAAAAACTTACTAGCATTTAATTCTAATGTACATCCTCCATGAGGCTGCTATAATTGTATAAATATAATACACTCTACTGGTAGGATGAACGCAAATAATGATCCCTAAATAGTTCATAGTTTTATTTAATCAGTGTTTTCTTTCCCTCTTTCTGAAAATATAACTCTGTCCTTTTCATTCTATCTGGGCTGCAATGTTATTGGAATGATACTACTAACTATTAGTATCTGTCTTAACCTGGAATTTTCTGACTTACATTCTAGCCTTCACTGGAAGCACACACACACACGCAGACGCACACACATACACATGCATGCATGCACACAAACGTTACGATGTAGTAATGCATTAGGTATTTCTTAATCCCTTCAAGTGAACAATATGAAAGCTTTTACTCTCACAATGAACAATATAAAAAAGCTAAAAACAATCACAGGATAGAGGGAATATTTGCACTTTCACCTAAAACTTATAAAGAACAACTTGAAATTAAAACAAAAGTATAACTCCCCTTTCCTCACTAAGGCTTTCCTGAGCTGTGGCCACTTCTCCTACAATTGTAGGATGCAGTTGGACAGAAGAAAGCTACTGGGACATCTCTACACCCCTCCCCTACTGCCACCATGCTGAACTGCAACTGATTCTTTCACCACTGTAGAATTCAGGCTCATAGGGGACATGTATGTTGATCTCGTGAGCCCTTCCACACTCCCTCACTTTCATCAGAGCTTGGCTGAGCTATGGCCATGTCTCCTACCATGGTAGAAGTGAGTGGCTCATAGGACAGCTACAGTGATCTGGTGTGTCCTGCCTAACTACCCCACCAACAATGCTGGGGCTCAGTTTACCTGCAACCCCCTCTCCCACCATCACCATCACTAAGAGCTCTGCTGAGCTGCTGCTGCCTGTTCCACTGGTAGTGGCAAGCTTGGTGAGCCCTATCCTGTCCCAACATCATTGAGAGATCTTGTACAACTTTGGAATGTCTTCATCAGCATTGGATCCATCTTGACCTGTGACTTCCTCCCCCCCATTCACTGCTATGGAAGTCATTCTGAATCCCACACTGGGGAAACTTTGATGAGTCTACGCTGTCCTTTCACTCTGTGGGAGCCTTGCTCAATCACACCTCTTTTCCCTGTCATTGCTGCTGAGTCAACTGAACACTGAGAATTTAAAAAATTTCAAAACAAAGGAGCAAAAATTTCAGACCTCCAGTCCATGCAGAACAAGCTCATGAGACAAAGTCATAGAAGAACTGGGCAGTGATACATTTGAAATTTCTGAAATGAAAGCAACTGAAGTAAAGAAACAATCACTCCTATTCAATATAGTTCTGTACTTTTAGCCAGAGTAATTAGACAAGGGAGAGAAATAAAAAGAATAAGAATTGGAAAGAAAGAAATGAAATGAAACTATCAAGGGCTAGAGAGATAGCTCAGTAGAATAAGTGCTTGCCTGACAACTGCAGGGTCCTGGGTTCAATCCTCAGTTTCAGGAGAGAAAAAAAGAAATGAAATTATCAGTCTTTTCACTATACTCTACTTAGAAGACCCCCCCAAAAAACCAAGAGACTTGTAAATTTAATAATAATTAACTAATAGATTTAATAAATTCAGTAGTACAGGAGAATACAAAATCAATACTCAAAAATCAGTAACATATATATATATATATATATATATATATATATATATATATATATATATGCACACACACACACCAAGAGAGAAACTAGGGAAACCATGCTTTTCACAATAACTCTGACAAAAATGAAACGCTTAGCAATCAATCTCACAAAGGAAATAAGAGATACACAGAGAAAATTATAGCAATATGACAAAAGAGATTGAAGAGGATTTCAAAAAATGGAAAGATATTCCTTGCCCCTGGATAGAAAGAACCAACATTTTGAAAATCATAATATCCCAAAAATTTTATACAGATTCAGTGCTCTCTTGATTGTAATATCTTTAGTATTGTTATGTTTTATGTCTAGTTATCCTCCCAAAGCCTCATGTAATCATGGAGTGGGGACTTCTAGAGTTTGAGACTTGCATCATGATCCCTGGGATTATGTGTTTTAGTGCTGATGGGATTATGAGTCTGAGTACTTCTGGGATTATGGGTGTAGCCTAAGGCAGATAGGCTGAGGCGGACAGCCTGAATGTAATATATACAGAGAAACAGACTTACGCTGTTGCTCTCTGCTCCCCTGTTTGTTCCATTGCCTCTGTCACCATTGTTGCTGTTCCACTGCCATGAACTGCTGCTCTCTGCCATGTGCTTCTCTGCCTTGGAGCCAGCCAAATATGGACTGAAGCCTCCAGTAACTGTGAGCTAAATAAACCTTTCCTTCTTTCATTTTGAGTGTCAGGGTATTTGTTCCAGCAACAAGTAACTAAGACAAGTGTACCTCACAGATTTAGAGAAAACATTGCTAAAAGTCATTTCAACAAGAAGAGACTTAGAATTGCAAAGGCAATCCTGGGCAACAAAAGAAAGATAAGAGACATCACAATACCTTACTTGAAAACACACTACAAATCTAATATAAAATTGCATTGTAATAACAAAATAAACCCATACCTGAGCATCAGTGGGACACCTTAGAAAGTGCAGACACAACTACAAACATATTCAGTCATCTTAATTTGACAAAGGCTAAATGTATTCATTGGAAGAAAGCCTCTTTCATAAATTGTCCTGGGAAAACTGACTTCTCACATATCCAAAGCTAAAAATAGATCTATGATTATCACTTTGCACTAACCTACACTCAAAATAAATCAAAGATTTCAATACTAAAACTGAAACATTAAATCTCTCGAGGAAAACATAGGTAGGAATCTTAAAGACACAGACAGTTCATGAACCAAAATCAAACTGTATGTGAAACTCTTCAAAGAATGAACAACTTGTATCTTATCTTTTTGAAAAGTTTCTGCACATCAAAAGAAATTACCAACTAAGTAAAAAGAAAGCCCACAAATTAGCAAAAAATTATGGCAGACCATGCTTTGGACAAAGGAATTCTATCTAGATCACATAAAGAATTTTAAAAATCAGGCCTTCAAAATTCAAAGACTCAATCCAAAAATGGGCATCTGTAATGAATATATACTTCAAAAACTAGGAAATACAAATGGAAAATAAATATATGAAAAAATGACATTGGTCGTTTGAAAGATGCAAATTAAAACAATGTTAAGAGTCTGTCTCACCACAGGAAGAATGACTATCATCAAGAAGTCAACCAACAACAAATTCTGGTTGGCTGTGGAAAAAGGAACTCTTTTCCACTGTTGGTGGGAGTGCAGACTGGTACAACTAGTATGGAAATCAATGTGGAGATTAATCAAAATGCTAGGATTGAAGAGCTCATTCAAGCCAGCTGTCACCTCATAAGTATTCTTCTAAAAGATTTGAAAACATCATACTACAGCAATATATGTGTATCAATGTTTGTAGTAGGGCAATTTGTCATAATCACATCTTGGAAACAATCCAAACACCCATTAACTGAGGAATGAATAAAGAAGATTTGGAAGTTTTATCCAGTGGAATATCATTCAGCTGTAAAAATGATAAATTCAAACCTTTTGTAGAAAAATAGTTCTACAAAATAAAATTTTGAGTAAGAAGAATTCACTAATATATGCCAATAAGTAAGGGGTTTCTGTTAGATCTATCTGAAGAGTGTTTTATTATAAAGACTGGAATTTGAAACTTGATTAAAAAAATTAATTGATTTGAGTGCATCTTAGCTTAGTTTCCACTCTGTACAATAAATAAATCTCTTAAACTTATTTTCATCTTATCTAGGTGTATTATGACTGACCACAAAACTGATTAAGCAAATTTCTATGGCACTGACTCTGTTCTCCTGATCTGTCACTGTGTTAATATTAAGGCTATGCTTTAATAGGCTCATCCCAGTCAATATCTGCACATGTCAGGGGAATTAGAATTGTGTTCCATCCCCAGGAGACACTATAACTCTCTGATGGTGGGCTTGCCTTTAAAAGTCGGAAAACATTATTTTTTGCACAGAGTATAAAGTGGTAAAAGAAAAAGAGAAAACAAACATTAGAAATGATACAGAGTATCACCAAACAAAATACTAGGAATTTGACTATGGTGATGTGTCACATAATACTATGTTCACATTAGTTGCTTATGTTATCAGATATAAACAAGAAAAATTGGAAAAAGAAGAAAAGAAAAAAGGAAACATTAATTATTCTTTTCAATAGATCAGTGAGAGTTTGTCATTTAACACTGCCCTCCCTATTTCTTTCTCTTTCATATAATCAAGTAACTTTTCAGCTTGCTCTCTAATTTCCCAGTAAACCTCTTGCATATCTAATCCTATTTCAGCCTTTACTTCTTCCAAGACTAAATTATTTGAGGAGAGTCTACAGAGCAATAAAAATGTGACACAAATTCAATACAAAGAATTCTAATGAAAAGCATAATATATTAAATTTAAAACATACTGATGACCAAAAAGTTTTTCTGTTTCATTTTCTGTTACTAAACATACAATTTGAGCTTATAGTTTATAAAACATTTTTATTGTTCTTAGAGTTGAATTGTTCCACTGCAGAGACAAATGTTAAAGTCATTTTCCTGAAGCTAGTTCAAAGCGTGTAAGTCCTGAAATAAACTCTACCATATAGTATTTTAAAAGAGATTTCTATAGGTTAAATGTCAAATTTTGACTTCAACAAAAGAGTAAATAGTAATAGAAGTAGTAATATTTTCCAAGCTATTCATTTCATCCGAAGTGTAAAAATAAGAATTTATATTACTGATTCCAAGAATGCATTTCTTAAACTCTTTGAGAGAGATTCAGTATTGGACTTAATTGCTTTTGGTTTTACTTAAAATATTAAAATTAAGCAGAAAGGGCTGGGGAGACAGCTCCATGGCACAAGTGCTTGCCCGGTCCCACAAAACAAAACCAAACAAAATTAAGCAGAGGGTAAAGTGAAATTTGTATATTCCAGATGAAGTCGTGAAACATTTTATGCATATTTTGTAGGCTTTCACAGAGAGCAAATTGTTCCAGCAATGGCCATGATTCATCCAGATGGCTGACACTGACAAAAGTTCTGCAAACTGCACTGTATGGTTTCAAGGTAAATCTTGAAGAGAACTGGCTGACCTTGTCAAGTACAAAAGTTACATTTTTTGTAATATAAGTTTTATTTTATCTTCATCTTAACCATCTAGCAACCATCTAGCAGAAAAGTAGCCATGGAATATAAAAAGGAAATCCATATTAGTATGCTGAGTTGTAAAAGGCTCAGGTCAACAGCTTCCAGTAATTTCAGATGACCTGATAATCCATTACTATTGTGGATTATTGGACTATGTATTCAGCTACTTTCTCTTTGTACAATGAAAATAAACATCTGTACTAATGAGGTTTAAGTGACAAATCGTGTCTGCATCTTGTACTCTGAACAACTATGATGAAAGCAACATTATGCAATGTATTAATTATTGTAAAAAATAAAAATAAAGAAAGGGAATTATGTTAGCCATTATTTAACGGTAAGTATTACAGGCAATAATAAGAGAACCAATATAGGAGTTGGGTGGGTGAGACTTCATTTTTATATAAGTTCTTATTCTCCACACAGTTCTTAAATTGTAATGGACATTATAGAGATGATAATAGTAATACTACATTATATCTTTCTACAGAAAAAAAATCCACATATTTTGTCCCAAGGTCTCATTTTTCATTATAAGCAAGAACCACAGTTTGAAACAGCTAAATACTGTTTCTTTTTCCTCTTAAGAAACTTTATGCAGAATATCCAAAACTGAGTTATGCATATGCTCATAAATACTGTGTGTTATTCAATAGTAGAAGAATTACATTTAAAACTCATTTCATAAAAGTAAATACAATTTCCTGAGGCATGTTTTGGAGCTTTGTAAAGGCCAAAACTCACTTTAGACAAGATGAATATTCTCATGACAATTATACTTTGTGAAAGTGTAATGCTCCCTAGAAATACTATATCTCATTTCCAGAATTACATAGTTGAGCAAAAATGAAAAATTGGGGTAAGCAGTAGCTGTGCCTGTTTATTGCAAACTCATAAAAGAGAATCCAATGATTGGAAAAAAATTAAAATAATACTTAAAAAATCTAACTTGAAACAAATTTGAGCACTGGAATATTTACTGTCACAATATTAAGTTTCTTCAAGTCAACATAAGGAAAGAATTTCTCTTAAAATATAGATATTACAGGTTAATCTACAGTCATATACAAATGGTAATATTATTCTTCTTGAATAGGTTCCATTATATATTTCCAAAGTATCTTTTGGAAATATGTTCTATTTCTTGAAAATACAGAAATAATTCTGTGCTTTTCATTGGAAATGACATTATTAATGTCAAAACTAATTTTTCAGAGCTTTACTGATTTTTTTCTTCCCTATATTTTGTGTATATAATGTGATGAGTTTGAACATATGGAAACCATTCTGATACTATAATCAAAGATAATGAATATATTCATTACATGTAGAAAAGTTTCTGTTTCCTTTTTTTCTTTTTGTGATTGGAATGCTTAATATGCAAGCTACCCTCTTAACAAATGTTCCAATATATAAGTAATAGTTCTAACTATGTATACTATGTTTCATGATACAACTCTAGAACATATTCATATTTTATAACAGTTTTTGGTCCAAGAGCAAAAATGTCACACTTTTGCTCCTTGTAACCCTTTGCCACCATTCTGCTTTAAATAAATATAATCATATGACATTTGACATTCAAAGTCTGTCTTATTTAACTAAGAATAATGTCTTTGAGGTTTACCTGTGGCATCTTAAGTGGTAAGAGTTCTTTCTTTTTTTACAGCTGAACATAATTCCATTGTATATATAATTTACACGGATTCATTCCTTTACAAGTGGATAATTATTTGTGTTGTTTGCATGTTTGCCCATTGTAAATAATGCTACAATGAATATGGGAGTGTGAATTTCTCTTAAAGATCCTGTTTTCCTTCCCATTGGATGCCTAATTAGTAGTGAGATTGCTGAACCATGTGATAGTCTATTTTTAATTTTTAGAGCATATTCCATAAATTTTTCCATAGCAACTGAACTGTTCCACATTTCTAACAACAGCATACGGTGGCCCCAGATTATCCATATCGTAATTAATTTTGAGATAATGATGGCCCCAAGTCCTATACTTTCTAAACTAATTAAGGGAATAGGAGACATTCTCAAAAAGGAAAGGAAGGCAGGAAAATAGTAGTGGTATGCATGTATTTTGTAACTTGCACACAGTAAAGCATAGGGTTGAGTACTGAATACTTCATCAATATACATTGTAGCATTTTTAAAAATAAACCAATGTTCAACTAATATTTGGATAATTAAAGTCAAGGAACAATTTTGTTCCCTAAATATTTTTTTTTTTGGCTTTTTGAGACAGGGTCTCACTGTGCAGTTCAGGCTGGCTTTGAGCTCACTTTTGTAGCCCAGGCTGGTCTCGAACTCGCAGCGATCCTCCTGCCTCCGCCTCCCAAGTGCTGGGATTACAGGCGTGCGCCACCACGCCCGGCTGTTCCCTAAATATTAATACAATCATACATTTGGAAATAACTTTGAGGTGTAAGAAGAACAACAAACTTTGAAAATGTGTGATTATATGTGGCTGGACATTAGCGTGTTTTTGTATGTTATGGGTGTATACAATGCATATGTATACATAAAGATGAAGTTCTAGAGGAGTGATCTGTCAGGAAAAGGTTTCGAGACTTGGGTAAAATTATTTAACTGAACAAATATGACTACAATACAAGGAAGACTCCATTTTATTTTTTATCTCATCACATTTTTTAAAACAGTATTTTCTATAAATTGATTTTTCAGCTATCATTGGGTTGTGTATCTTGAGGCAAGTTACTTTTTTCAATAATAATTCTCCTTTGACCACCTTAGGCTGCCCAAAATTTATTGCTTAACATACTTATTTTTTACTATACTTGTAATTATAGGGGCCTGGCGGGATGGCTCAGTGGTCTAAAGTGCCTGCTTGGGAAAGCTTAGGCAGCTTCAGGGACCGCGGTTCTAGCCCCGGCACCACATGCTGCACCAGCCCTGCCCTCGGGGCTGGCTGAGCCGACCATAAAATAAAAAAATAAAAAATAAAAAAATAAAAAAAAAGAGTGAATAAAAGTAATTATAATGGCCATTTGAGTTACTGTTATTATTATCATTAATAATTTTTTCAGAACCACAAAACTTTATAGATCAATTATTTTGGTGTCTGAATAAACAAGCAAAGGTTGTGAAACAATAAATAAATAAATAATTCTTAAAAAAATTTGCTTGGTGTCAAAAATGTGCAATAAGTTTGGAAGAAATAATGAAGATTAAAAATGATTATAGCTATTATTGATATGTATTATATGTATTAATACAATCTGTCATCAGTCTTAAAGCTAAATGATTTTCATCTCTATTGGAAACCAGTGATACTGATGGAATGTAAGATGCCTTTTCCTTGGAAAGTATCAGAAAATGGGTGAGGCAACTTAGTGAAAAAATTAAAGAAAATGCTTTGGCAGCTGGAAATAACATGACAAAGGAAAAAGTTGTATTTCAATTTATAAAATAACTTTTAAGTACCTAAATCATTATGATAATTTACAAATAGTTTAAAATAGTTTTGATATTACTACATTTTGGCTTTTAAAATTTCTCACATTTCTACATTGCTAATTGAATTTGTTGAATTAAATTAATATTAAGGGACATAAAGATGCTTGAAAGCCCACTTGGATCTGAGTAAAGGATTTAGACTTGCAAACAATGAATTTTCTGTATAAAAACCAATGAAAATAGAAAGAATTGAAATATAAAGAAAAATTGATGCAAAATAATTTACCTAATTCTGATCAAGTATTAACAGTGAAGGAAAAACAGTTGTTAAAAAGCCATTAGTTATGTATGCAAGTTTGTGTAGCAGCCCAATTCCTTTTAAACTGGAAATTCTCAAGAAGCAAAAGTCTACGTGTTAAGGGGTCGCGGTATAACTCAGCGGACTAAGTTCTTGCTTAGTTAAGCATAGGGCCCAGAGTTGCATCCCTGACACCACAGGCTGCGCTGGCCCCACCATCTGGCACGCTGAGCCAGAGATAGAGTCCGGGCGCAGTGGCACATGCCTGTAACCCCAGCACTAGGGAGTCAGAAATCAGGAAGATCACTATGAGTCTGCGCTGCATAGTGAAACCCTGCACACACACACACGTCTAATGTCCACAAAAATAAATTAACAAACATCGCTGCTGATAATGCCAGTTGATCTCAAAATGATTACTGTGAGAATAATGATCACTGTGCTTGGAATTTGGCATTTTCTATGAAATTTCATAATTTTGATACAATTTGAGTTATTTTCAGCATATCGTAATATTTAATATTTCAATTAGGACAAATTACTGAAAACTTTTTCAGATTTTCTTGCCAGTACTAGCATTTTACACATTATTCATCTTTTGTAATTATTTTAATCATAAAAAATACGGTAAAAATAACGTAAAATATATAACTTGGTAAGAAAAGAAATCATATATTTTATAGAATCAAAATTAAATAAAAATTACTGGGGGCCAGGGAGATAGCTCAGTGGATTAAGTGCTTGCCTGAAAAGCACAAGGTCCTGAGTTCAATCCCTGGTGCATCAAAAAAACAACAACAACAACAACAACAACAACAACAAAGAAAATAAATACTATATGAGGTAACATATTAATTACCTCAAATGCAGTGTTTCACAATATGTATGTGTATCTAAATTTCTCATGATGTACCTCAAATACATACCTTTTTTCTGTCAATTTAATCTCAATAGAATTAAAAAGTGATCAAAGAAAGTTGCCTAAGGAAAAATAAAATGACAAAAGGTTTATATACTTTAAGAAAATAAAAACAGACAAAAAGAGAAGAAATATAGCTAAATACAAAATACTATTTTTCTTGTAAGCTTTATGAATCTTTTGATGGCTAAAACAAAAAAATATAAGAAATATATTACTTCCCATAATTATTAAAAAATGAGAGAAGATAAAGATGCCTTTGTAAATATACTTGGCATGCTTCGAGAGAAATGACAAAAGTCTTGGTTATGCATTACGTCATAATACTTCACACACATCAGAAAAATCAATAAAAAATTTCAAAGTCATGTATATGTTCTTTATGAGAAACTCACTTCAAAGTCAGTAACAGACACAATAAAAGTTTGTTTTAAATTAAAAAGAGATATTGTCAACATTAGTAATCTTAAAAGATCAGGCTGGGGAAATAGCTCAGTAGAATAAGTGCTTGCCTAGGAAGCACAAGGACCTGAGTGCAATCCCCAGTTCGGCAAAAAAAAAAAAAAAAAAAATCATAAAAAAATAAAACAAGAGTAGCCATGTTAAAACAAAATAAAATAGACTTCATACTGAAGTTGCTAATGATAGAAAAGAATTGCACATAAAGATATTAGTATTACGGACACAGTACTTCTGAATGAGGACACATTCATCATCTTTTTCTATTTATTGCTTAATTTTCTCCTGACAAGGTTTTTGTCAGAAGACACTTACACTGACAGTAAATTGAATAAACAGAGGAAACATTATTGTACTCTAGGATACATGTTAATTGCTAACTAGATGGACAGTGATGTCTCTAATTATCAGGTGTGTTTGCTCAGATATTTAGATCTAGTGGTTGAGTGTACTCAAGATGCCTACTCTGGAGATTCTTCTGTTAGGTGAAGTCTTTACTAATTTGTTTAAAACAAACAAACAAAGAAAACCTTCATGGTTTCCCTTCCCAATCAAGCAACTATAGCATATACCATTTTATGTGGATCTCTACTATAATCTGTTATAACTTCTTTCTTTAACTTTTCTTCTGCCATTGAAGTATTTGTTCCGGAATTAAAGGAACATAAATTCTACAATGTTTTAATTATATATATATATATATATATATATATATATATATATATAATTGTTATATATATTGTTATTATATATATATTGTTATTATATATTGTATATTACTATATAATATTATTATTGTTATTATATATTATATATTACTATATAATATTGTTATTATATATAGTGTTATATATATTGTTATATATATATATATAACATACATAACTATATATTATAGAAGAGTGCATTTGAGAATTCTAAATCTAAACAATTTAAATATATAACAGATGGCTTAAACATTTAGACCACTGAGCCATCCTGCCAGCCCCTTTCCTTCTAAATCATATTTAAAATGTTTACTAGAGTTTATATTTAAAACTATATATTTATTTTATATTTAAAATCTAATTGTGAAATCTTTTTTTAAATGTGAGATTCTTATTTATTTGTTTGTTTGTTTATTTGGTACAGGATTGCAGCTCCGACTCATAGTGATCCTCCTGTCTCAGCCTGGGATTATAGGTATACACCATCATGCCTGATTTCTATGCCTGGCTCAGCACAGGGCTGGCATGACATGAGGTACCTGGGCTTTAATCTGGGTTTTTGTGCTTACCAGGCAGGTGTTCAGACTGCCAAGCTATCTCCCCACCCAAAGAGAGAATATCTGAAGTAGAGCATATTTATAATTGTATTCATCATGTATCTAAATCCTGCTTAACTTAAACTTCTATCTAAATTGTAAATTTTCATTAACTTTTTGTACATAACTCTAGGAAATAATATAGGAATAAATGGAAAATATCTTGAATTCTGTTCTATTATTAATAAACTGGCTTTTGCTGATGGGAATTTTTATTTGTTTATTTTATTTAAGATCATAGCTGGGCGTGGTGGCTCAAGCCTGTAATCCCAGCACTTGGGAGGCTGAAGCAGGAGGATTGGTGTGAGTTTGAGACCAGCCTGGGCTACAAAAGTGAGCTCAAGACCAACCTGAACTGCATAGCAAGACCCTGTCTCAAAAAAAAAAAAGCAAAAAAAAAAGATTGTGACAACTTTGTGAAATTAATCACATCTCCAAAAACTGAATTTAATTGAAGAGTGATATAATTTTTCTAAGCTGAAAACTTATAGGGATAGAAATTTGAACTGAGATTTACTGATTCAAATGTCAATCTATTTTTCATTTCATGTTAATATAGAAGCCTGTTCATGCAAGAAGATCAGAGTGAGGTGGATATATCTAGTGACCTTACAGCCTCACTAACAGTAATATAAAATCAGTTTTGAACTATTTTAATACTGTATCAGTCAATATTTATTCGAGAAACACATAATAAAGACAGAAAAATACATAAAAATTTATAGACTGGTTTGAAATGTGCACCCACAAAGCCAGTGTGAAAGTGTGTAATAGCCTGTGCCCTGGGGACCTGAACTATCCAGTCAAAACCCTGGAGGTCCATGTAGTGTCACTGTGAGTGGACATCAGAAGGCCCAAGAGTGTAGGGAAGGCTGAAGTCTAGGCCAGAAACCACAACATAGCATCCAAGCTAAAGGTGAAGACTGGAGCCCCTCCAAGGAAGACATGCACAATCCTTCCTCTTCATTTTCTTTTTATAGCATTCTGGCCGTCATTCTCCCTAAAGTGGACCATGGACATCCATAATCATTCTGAATCAATTTACTTGGGCATTATTTATTCAAATATACAATCAATCAATTACCACAATATGCCCTTTGTCAACTTGACAACTGGGCATATTTCTTGAAGCCATAGTCTTCAAATATAGAAAACAAATTCATAATTATACCTAATATGCCATAACTGTGCTGCCTACAAATGGAAACACAGTAATTCTCTCCTCAGAATAGAGGTAAATTTTCTTTGGGTAATGTTTCTCTTAATCTTTGATGACTTGAACATTATATCTTAGTTTTAACAATATTTAATCATAATTAAGTCTGTCAACCCTACATCACATTGGAATTGTATATGGAACAACCATTGCAATTAAAATCCTTGTTTTGGGGGGTTGGGGAGATAGCTTTATGGCACAAATGCCTGCCTGGCAAGTGCAAGGTCATGAGTTCAAACCCTGGTCCAGCAAAAAAAAAAAAAAAAAAAAAAGAAAGAAAAGGAGAAAACAATCCTTATTTTTATAGCTGGGCTATCACCAATATTTATTTATTTGTTTGTTTGTTTGTTTGCTTGCTTGCTTATTTATTTATGATTTTGAAAAGGCTATTTCCACAGAGGGGCTCAGCTGCTTTCCTAATTGTGGCCAGCCACATCGCTCAGTTCCTTGTGCTTGCTCTGGCCAGTGTTGTATCCCCATCCTTTTCTTGAGGGCTCATTGGTCCTTACAGACTGTAGACAACCAGCTGCGGGACTCTTCTCGAAAGAAGAGCATGCTCTCCATCTTGAATGTGCCTGTCCCTTTTTCCATGTACAGAGCTGGTTAGGACCCTTCTTTTTCCCTTCAATTGCATTTAAACAGTGCATATTGGTCTAGCTAGCTGAATTGCTGGTGGTAGTCTTTGAAGATGGCACACGTGTTTCCCTAGAAACCTCCACTTGCTGGTATTTAATATGAGCCAGGCTGAGATGGGACCAAGAGTCAATGCTCCATGCTGTTGGGTGAGATTGAGCCTTGAGATAGAGACTATGACTTCCTGGGGCTTTAATGATTATACGTAAGAGCTGGAGCACTGGACCCCCAAAACATTACTCAGTTGTGTAATGTACATTACTCTCTTCATATCCTTCCCTCTACGTATTGCCCAGCTAATAGTACTCACCTACTTCCTGCCATTCTTAGTCATTCATCCTCAAGCCACCCCTCCTTCATGACTGAGTAAAAAACGTAGTTCAGCCATGGGTCAAGCCTTTGTTCTTGATAGCCATCACCATGGTTTGGTTTAGTATCTCTTGGTTCCCCACAACTGTAAATTATGTGTTGTTGCCCTTATTGTTTCTGTGCATTGCACTGAAAACAGTAGATTGGAATTAACTTGACTATATTCCACTAATTTATCCATGCAATTATACATGTAAACTTGTTGGACCAAGAGAAGGACCTCAAGGTGCTATCTATATTGGGCACTCAACATGGCCAGAATGTGTGACCTTCCCAGCACAATGACCACTATCCAGAACCAGGTGCTGGCAATCCAATGGACCTTGCTTGACTAAATTAGAGGTAATCAGAGCATTGTACTCATCATAGTGCTCAGACAAACATAACAAATAGGAGTTTGTTCGGCAAAGGGAACAATAAAGCAAATTCACTTTTCATCTACAGAAGAGAAATAATTTAGTTTATTGATTACGAAACTGTTAAAAGAGCAAATATTAAGGTACCATGTGAGCAAGTTTTTAGATTACTCCATGAGATAGCTACATTCTATGCTATACTAAAATCCAGTGGGTATACTTGATCTCAGAATTTGGGATAAAAGAGGTGACGGTTTTATGTAGCCAAAACTCAGAATGAAAAGAATCACCCACAAACTGTAGCCACATATTCCTTGGTTTAGTTGGCTGGCTCATCCTTGCAAGATAAGTCAGAAAAAAAAAATGCAGATCAGCAACAGTTTACCATTATAAACATTCTACTTGAGCTAACAAAATGCTTACCAACAAGGAGATTTAAAGACAAAAGTACTCTGATGGAATCATAACAAAAGACTCAGTTCACCACCTTGGCAAAGTGCCTCCAATAGGCTGCTGGTTAAAAAGGAAGCTTGTGTAAATAGTGCAGATAGCCCAATTAATTCCCTTTTGCAAGATATTCATAGAGTTGGAAAACTTTTCCAATTTATTCACACTCTCAGCTTAGTTCTTCACACCCAGTTTGGACTGTAGTTCCCTCAGTCCCTTTCTCCCTTATGCCGGAGTCAGTTCCGTAACAACTCCCCTGCTTCACCTACAAAAAAGCCAAAGAACAGTGACATGAGAACAGTATTTAACTTCTTTTTCTTACAAAACCTGAGGCAGAATGTACTAGACAATGGAACCCAAGGTCCTTACACAATTTTGCTTGTTTGGATAACATAATTGAAGGTTTTCAAATGGTGCCAGATGACATGACCTATCTTGCTCTCATGTATCTGGACCCCACAGAATTCTTAAGTTTTGATTCACAATTAAGAATATGCATATCAGAACAAACACAATGTAATAAAGGTAACAAAAACAAAGTCTTAAAGCTATCATACATGAAATGTTATCTGGCTAGGACCAATACATTGACTTAAATGACCAGGCCCAGGTCCCAATCCTTTTCATGTATTCTAAAGATGTGTTACCGTGTGAGGGTTTCTGTCCTAGAGGACTGTACATCTTATAAATACTTTACTCAGATACTCCTACAGAACCTTACACCCAATTTGCAGCAAGATGAAAAGAGGTTGTAAATAAGCAGAGTCCACATGGCATACAGCTAAGACACTCATTCATCAATTAGAATATGAGAATGCCTATGATAAATGTAAGAACCTCAGCCTCAGTACATCATACCAAAAATTTATCTGCTTACATTTGTCCATGCCAAAATATTGGATCTACCACCGGTGCTTCTGCTGTCACGGCACAGGCTATAACCCAAAATTTGGCTAATAGATTTGATACAGTTAAACGTCATTGTTGCAAGCAAGGACATACACACCAGCACTGCCCATGGCCAATAAAGCCATCAGCCCCCTCCGCAGATTTACTCCAGCACTCATCATCCACATTGCATGAAAGATTTTCACTGGGAAAAATACTGTAAAGTGAAGTTTCATAAAAATGGCACACCGTAGCAGAGAAGTAAATTATGTGCCCAAACTGAGGGCCCCGGTAACAATAGCAAAGGAAGGATCAGCAGTACTCCAATGATTTAGATCCAGTTGGGTGAGTGATATACTATCCAAACCATAATGAAACAGCTCCCTTGCTAGGATGTGAACTGCAAAACTTGCTTCTCTGGTTTCCCTGGTCAAATGGACCACTCAGAGTTCAAAATTAGATTTATCAGTAACTTCTTGCCTTAATTTTCTTTTGGAGGGAGAAAAGTCAGAATATATATATATATATATATATATATATATATATATATATATATATATATATATTCTATTGATGTGCAATGAGTTCCTCTTGAATAGATCTTTACTTATCAATATGGTGATAAAACTAAAAGACCTAAACTCCAGGTGTATGCTTGAAAACAAACAAAAGGAAACACCTTATCTATTTTAGTTCTGAACCCTAAGCTACTATCCTCAAAAAGGAAAATTTCTAGGTGGTCTTGTCATGCCATAGTCTAAACTAGAACTTAAACATTAAAGACTCAAACAAAACAGTCTGCTTTTCTACTTACTTACTGTTGTTTGTTTATTGCAACTTTTGTCCAGATATTTTCTTTGAAATTTCAGGAACATAATCAGTGGTCTATTAAGGAAAACATTCAATGACTCAAAATCTAGACCCTATCTTTGGATCTTTTCCTATATTTAGCACACACAGTGTTTGTTATGTTGTGATTATTTGTTCTTGTCGTCACCTCTGTCAGACTATGCACCTTACAGTAATGGACCACTTTTTCTTTACATTCTGTTCACATGTTACCTTATACCCTAGCAGGAACTTGACTCTTGCTGAATAGAAGACCAAAGGAATGAGCAAATTGCTACACTGTAGCCTTTAAACAATTTAGCACTTGAAAGATTCGGATTTCAGAAACTCTCATTTGAATATTCAATACACACTGAAAACAAAATTTAGCTAAGGGTTAGCAATTACCTTTTGAAGCCACATAGTTTATAAAGTTCAACAGGTCTATTTATCAGGTTTTTTCTACTTTTGTATCTTGTAAAATACAAAGAAGTATTTTTTTTTCAGAAAAACACTTCATATAACTGTAGATTTTATGCAAATGTATAACTATGAATAAAATCTCCCCTTTTTCCCCCTGAAAGTTTCCAACTCAGTTTAATTTCCTAAGTTTAAATTGTGGGCACACTTATGGATTTCTTTTTCCCAGAAAATATAAACCAAATAGAATAGACCCATACTAATAGCTTAATTTATACATGTGTGTTATAGGAGTCTCAGGAAATAGACTGGGTAGATAACTCAGTGACATAAATATTGAATAGCTCAATATTTATCTTGCCTGGCCGGCATAAGGTTCTTAGTTAGATCCCCAGTACTAAATAAATAAATAAATAAATAAATGGAAAACCTAGCTCAAGAGTCTCAGGAATTGATGTTTCTCTCATCTTTATTAGGATATCAAAAGATACATTCAGCTCTGTTCAAGGCAAAATGCAATTTAGGAGACAAAGTGAATATTAGAAGTAGTGGTCCTAATTTATTAAGGTTTTATCCAGTAGCTTGTCAAACAGTAACTCTAAAAAGTTTTGTAGAAGTGCAAAATTGGACAATTTCTTTTCTTATTTGCTTCACCTTTTTATTTTGGTAATAGTGATTGTTTTGGATGTTTATACTTTGCAGCTTTAATTCACTTGGTGAAAACAATATTTATCTCTGTTAAGAAATCATCTTCTCTTCAATACTGTGATGTGAACAAAGAAAATAAACTTGGCATAAACAGAAATGAGGAATGCATTCTAGTCCAAAACAAAGACAGCACTTTGCCACCCTAAAAAGAAAGACAGTCATTACAAGCTTCAGGGAAAAGCATTTAACTACCTCTATATTAACCTAATTTGTATTCAGCACGAATCTTATTTTCTGATATTCAGAGAAAATGTCTTCACTAGTCTTTTGAAGCAGTCCCTGTATTTCCTCTCTTTTATTTTGTCCATCCCAGCTACAAGCGAATCAATAAATCATGAGGAATAATAACATTTAGACTATACTATAACCTTTTAGACTATACTGTAAATGATTATTTAGTTGTCATAGATATAAATTCAGGTGGAAATTTTGCAATAATTGTGCAATCATGTTTCCTGTTAATTTCTCTGTTCAATAAATAATGTTTTGTTGCCCTGGAAGTTCTTGTATTGGCTCATGTGGTATGGTTCTCAAATGACTTAGTCCAGTTTGAAATATGGATGGTTGTCATAGTAATGTGATATATTTTGACAATACATTCCAGAGAGCAATCTTAATCTTCATGCTGCATTTTTTAAATTATTTGTGTGAAAATAATTTTAGGGCAAAAATAATTGTAGTGCTAACTATAGAATATGCTTTATACATGTATTTAAAATTTTGACTATCTAAATATATCTAAATTGCTTTCTCCTATTTTATGCCTACCATGTAGCTTTCAAAATGATTTCTAATTTCTAATTTATTGTGTTGAATATTTATATTTTTATCTAATTACTGATTTCTAATTGATTTGTGGATATCATCCTATTAGCAGCTGTCATCAAACATAATACACATTTTAAAACTGATTTGTAAAATTCTCTAAGTTTTGGTATTCAGAAAATAAGCAATAATTAAGCTTAATGCTATATAAAACTCCTATGCAGTTCCTCACTTCATCCACATTGTTTGATGTGGATAAAGTGAGGAAAATTAATAAAATTTTGTTTTGCACATTATTTATCAAACATGAACTCATATTAGCATATTTTTCTAAGGACTTTTAATTCTTACTCCAAGATCTTTTAAATGGAAAACTCAGTGTTTAAAGGCAGGCACAAGAACGTCGTCCTTACGTTAAAAGGTCCATGCTGCAATTTCTTTTTAAATGTGATAGTCAATACAAGAACAAATTGTGTTTTAAAATGCATGATCCCTACAATGATTTTAAGAAAGAAAGGATTATCAACTATAGTTGAAAAAATGAGAGCATGCTTGCAGCTTAGACTCATTTTTCCAGCAGAATGAAGTAAAAGATGAGTGGCTTCCCCCAGGTGAGTTAATTATTCTGATTCTTTATAGTTATAATAGAAATACCAATAATGTGCATCATATTAAATGGGCCCAAATTCATTTCAAAAATTTAAATATTAGAAAAATGATTTATAATTATGCATAATTGCTTGCTAAGTTGAAGTGAGTTGGAACTGCTAAAGTTTCATAATCTCTTCCTGTATATGGAAATATTATGAAATATAAACATGTATGTCTTAAACATTACCAGAGGGTAAATTTTCAATTACAGAAATATTATCTTTCTAAAAGAAAATACACTGCTATTAAATTATCTGCACTTAAAAATTAAAAACTGATCTTCACAAGATCATTTAGATGTGTTCACTTGCTTAACTTTGTACACATATGGCAAATGGGGAGTTCCTTAACAGGATTTAGACTAGCAAGGGAACTCAAGCTGAACAGTTTCTGCAATTCTGCAATAGTTTCCTTTTCTCTTTTATAAGTTAAAATGGTTTCCTATTTATAAGTTAAAAACTCACTTCCTATTTTAATGAGTCTTTAAAATTATTCTCTTTTGTCATAGGAAGGTTACCTTTAATAGTTTCAACCATGCCCCTGAGATTTGTTTCAAAGATTTATATTATTTAAGAAATGTTAGGGCTGGCTAGACAGCTCAACAGACTAAGCATGTGCTTAGGCAAGCACAGGCACTGGGGTTCAATCCCTAGTACCACAAGCCATGCTGGCCCCACCCCTGGGTGCACTGAGATGGCTATTGAGTCCAGGCATGGTGGTTTGTTCCTGTAATCTCAGTGCTCAGGAAACTGAACACAGGAGGATCACTATGAGTCTGAGTTGCGTAGTGAGACCGTGTCCAAATGCACTAAAAAAAAAAAAAAGAAAAGACACAAAAAAAAGCTTTAGAGTCCTTTATTTTAAAATTAGTATCCATATCCTACTTATTAAAATCTATCAGGCATGCCTATGGAAAGTTGACATATAACATGCACTCACATGTTTATAAAAACAAAAATAAGTTATTTACATTACCAAAAAGATAAAATATGAGAAAAATTGACTAACAGGAGAAAGTGCTCAGAAATATTAGAAGGAAAGATTATGTTTAGATTCCTTTTACTGAGATCCACCAGATTCTGTCAATGGAGTCATGTTCCTTAGGCAGGGCTACCTTCAGAAGGTCTTAAACCCAAAGGGTTGTGTTTCTTCACTGAGTCCTAAATATCCGACACAAGCTGTAGAAGTTAAAAGTGCTTAAGAAAATAAATTGGTCATGGTTGAGGTGTTTCATAGTAAAAAAAAATGCAAAATAAAATTATACATAAAAAATGAAAATGGTGATACTAGCAGCCTACAAAAATGAAGGCCAGTCTGGATCCAGATAGAAAAAGGAGCCATTTCAAGCAAAAATGTCCAAAGTTGCTAGAGAAGAAAAAAAAAATGTTCATGATGGTGTCAAGAAAGTTTCAGATTGAGATGGTCATGGATCTTCGTCTTTCAGCCTGAGAAAACCCACGTTTACTGCCAATATAAGAAAAAAGCCTGTTAAACTTTTAAGAGAGGCTCATGTAGATACATCAATAGTTACCCAGTCAGGTACCCTACTTGCAAACCGGAGTACTTAGTATTTTCCATAGGTTCAACAATTCATGTGCACCAGTAGTAAGACTGGCCAGTTTATTTGGAAGAATACCCAGTGGTCACAAAAAAAAAAAAAAAAAAAAAAAAAAAAAAAAAAAAAAAAAAAAAAAAAAAAAAAAAAAAAAAAAAAAAAAAAAAAAAAAAAAATTAAACCCCAAATTTAAGAGATCTCTGCTAATAGATCTACAAAATGTTATAACATTCCAGGTTCTTCTAGTGTTTCAGTCACTGTCCAAAGTATTAGATATCAAATCAATGTTATATAAAATGCTGAGATCCCTAGCCCCTATCTTTGTCATCTTTGTTATAGTCATTACTGTTTACTTGGTAAAAGTCATTTAACATTATTTATAATTATCCTGTGGATTTTTTATATTATTTGGCCCATACATGTTTAATAATTTCTTTGGCTTTGTCTTCTCCATATTTAAAGCAACTCTGTCTGCTCAAGATAAAAATGCCTGATGTCTATTAAAGATCTTTAAATCAAGCCTCTGAGGAGTATCCCTAAGTGCTGGTCAACAACTACAACCCCTTTCATTCTCAAGAAGCCAGAGAGGTCATTGCCCATAGTTCCCTGATGGCAATTCGGGTTACTTCTTCAGAGAGAGGGGTATTATAGGCAGCTAAATTAGCAAAGTTTATTATAGACAGTCAGATCAACATGGGCCCTCAAAGAGACAATAAAGAAGACAACATGACTTTGCAACTCGAGGGAGACCAATGTTCCTCACTATAGGTCACACCTCAAGACAAAAGGAAAAAAATCTCTTAGGCTGACATTATAGCTCAAGAGGTAGCACAAAACCAGTGGGGCCAATGAAGATGTTTCTTGTTCTTTGGCCCTAAGTTCTACAAAACCTCACCTACTTGGACTGTTGTTATATATTTTGCTGTTTAAATAGATTTACACTGGTGATTCCATCTCAAAATAATTTAATAAAACATCACCATAGAGGACCACAAACGTATAAAAGTAGAGAGATTAAAGATATGCTGTTATTTAATATTGTTAAAAGTCTCTTCTCTAAGTAAGTAACAACATGTAACACAAGAAGATACAATATAACAAAAATTGACTCTAAAAAAATTGTCAAAAATTGAGAACTACTCTCCATGTATCCTAGTCTATTACATAAATATGACCCCAACAAGCCAAAGATTCGACTGTTACTAAAAGCAGTGGGGAATGTTATAAGCTGATTCCACCAATCCATTTTTGTGACAAACTTTATAGCTGCCATTTTGTAAAACCTATCCTTTCTATGAACTCTAACCCTAGTTGCAGATGTTCTTCCTAATTACAGGCATGCCAAGAAATAAAGTAACCTGGTGCTAAGGGTTCCTCCTGATTAAAGGAACAAAAGGCAACTCCCAAGCTCTGCATCTTCTCCTCTTCCTCCCAACCCTGCTTGCCAAGTGTCCTTCCTGATTACAGGATCAAAGACAGCTCCTAAACCCCTCTCTGATCAAAAGTAACTGCTAAATCACACAAAGTTTCCCTTTCCCCCTGCCCTGTGGCTTTTCACTTTAAAAACTCTGTTATACCCTAGCTGGCTGTCTCACTCGCCTGATCCATAAGAGAATGTTGCCGCTGAGCTCTGTTAATAAAGCGCTCCAAATTCTTCTTTGATTTTAATGTCCATTGTTTTGTGGTGTGCCACAATCTCAGTGGTTCTCAATCTTTCTAATGCCGTGACCCCGCAATACAGTTCCTCATGTTGCGGTGACCCCAAACCAAAAAATGATTTTGGTGGCTACTTCAAAACTGTAATTTTGCTACAGTTATGACTCGGAATGGCTTTAGGTGACCTCTGTGTTTTGGTCATTCGACCCTCACCAGGGTCGCGACCCACAAGTTGAGAACCAATGATAAACAAGATATTCTAGTCTTGAAAAGCAGTCTTTTTGTTACAAAATCTTGCTAAGTTTTCCTACTCATTATTGCTATATTTAAAGATAAAATTTTATGTTGAAAACTCTTTTACTTTTTTCTTTCAACTACAATATGTTAAAATATGTATATCTAGAGGACGTAGATACGGTTATCCTTAAAGATAGTTTATTGCCATTATGCTCTTTTCTAAAATCCACTTGATGTACAGGGTGCTTATTTAGATGTATTGCTACTCAATAAAAGGAAAGTAAAACACTGTTTTTCATTCAAAAACTTCAATTTTTGTGCATGCTGGGAGAGGGAGGGTAAAAAACAAAGTAAAATTTAGCAAAGTTCTATGAAATATTTTTAAAGAAATATTCATTTTTGAATGAAGATTTCTCTAAATGTAATGCCGGCCCTGATAATTAAAAATACTTATATCTTTATTAGTTATCATTGTTAAAACCTAATAAATATGGCTCAAAAATACATGGTCATGTCATTTAAGTGGATAAATAACAGAAATGTGCCATAATCTTCTCCATGTGTTTCTATTTAAATCGATGTAGAAAAGAAAAATTAAAGTCTGTGCAGCAGAAAATTTAAAAAATAAATATTTCTGTGGTCTTAGTTGGATCTTCTTCTATTTTTTCAATGCCTTCCCCTAACTATAGAGACTCATGTCATCTGGTGATTTTTTCCTAAGCTTTTTAAGTGAGTTCCCCTTTATTGTGAGCACTGATTAGAACAAGAAAACAGCAGTGGAGCATGATGGCACATATGTGTGAGTCCAGCAGTCGAGAGGCTATTGTAGGAGTGTCCAGAGTTAGGGGCCATCCTGAGTTACTTAGTAAGATCTTGCCTCAAAAACCAAACAAAATAGAAATAAACAACGAGAAGAATAAGGAAACAGTATAAACCATTTCTAATTCCTTCCACCGCAAATATCTCAAGAAGCTATACACTTCATTTATGAAGCTTCTGAAGATGTTACTTCCCTTTCTCATATTAAGTCATATTCTTCATCAAAACAGTATAGAATAGATTCAGGAAACAATTTCCTAGAGTATTCACAGTTCTTGGTGAGGTCCAAGAGCAGGATTTATGTAAGATGGAACATTCTGCAGAAAATAAGTTAATACAAGCCAAGAAAAAACAACCAAACAAAAACAAAACAAAAGAACCCTATAAACCCTACTGAGATTATCCCTTCACCTGAGGCTCAGTGATTTTCTTCTTTTCTTAGGAAGGGTCGGAAGGATCCCTGTGTCCTAGGTGATCCCAAAACGCCAATGTTTTTACTACTTCAGGTTTTCAAAAGCGCTTATGAACTCTTACAAAGTTTAATACCATAGACTTAAAGACAAATATCAGGATCTAGTCAGAAAAGGGAAAAGCAGTCAAAAATTAGAGGTAGCAAAACCTTCCATGATACAATCTAACCAACAATACTTCACTTCTACACAGCATGTTAATGTGTCTCTGATTCAAACTCACTACATCCTGTGGGGAAAATCTGACCTTTGTGTGTGTTCCATAAAAGTCAAGCCAGATGTATCAAATAAGTCATGCCATGTTATTACCAGCTAAAAATTGAAACTTAACAAATCACAAATTCTACTGCTTTTATTTTAGCCAAGAATAAAAAATATACATTTTTACTTTTAAAACTAAAATCCCAATGGCTGGTGAGATAGCTTAGCTGTCTAAATCACATTCTTAGGCAAGTTTAGGAAACTGCAGAGACCACGATTCAATCCTTAGCTCCACATGCTGTGCCAGTTTCACTCCCAGGACAGGCTTAGCTGACCATAACAATAAATAATTTTTTAAAAAAGTTTAAAATAAATGAATAAATTTAAAAAGTAAAAATAAATAAAATTAGAAACCCAAGAAAAATTAAGCTTCTGCAGATATAAAGTTAAATCTAATCTAGTTTAGCTAGGAATTAATTCTTGTGCACATTAGCAATACTTAGAATATTTGGAGTTGCTTGCCTTGTGATTGATGGACATGAATTTCTTTCTTTCTTTCTTTCATTTCATGAATAACAGTTCATGCCCATTTCTTTTTCTTTTTTCTTTTTTTCTGAAACAGGGCCTTATTTGGAATTTCAGGTAGACCTTGACTTCACTGTGAACCACCTGCTTTAGTCTGGCAAAGGCTAGAACTATAGGCATGTGTCACCAAAACCAGCTTCTTTTTAGTCTTTTATCAATTTTGTAGCATTTGTTACTATTTCTTGTCTTCTGATGGTACTTTCTTATTTTTCATGTTTTCATGGATTCATTTTCTCTTGCTCTTTTTTCTTTTCATTGTTGTTATTACAGGGATTGAACTCAAGACCTTGCTCTTGCCAGTCAAGGGTTCATGCTCGTGAGTTATAACCCTGCCCTCTTGTTCAGTATTAACATTGTTTATTTTAAATGTAATTTCAGGCTGGGTAGAGATAGTTAACATAATCTCCAAAGACCTTGATAATAAAAAAATAGTCTTATTGTGATAGTTTATTTGTATTCATTATGCAAGTCAACTGATTTCAGCCATTTCTAAAATGTCTGATTAAATAAATGTGACAATGTGACATATTTTCAATAACATTTCCCTGGTTTTAGCATATTCGATTTTGTCTAATTTTAATTGTATAATGTTCTTCTTTGCAGTCAAAAGCTTTACATTTAAGCCAAATTCTTGTTTTTAGAATTTAAGATTTTGACATAATTAGTTTTAACATTACCAACAGTAGTTACTAAACGGGTTTGAGGTTCATATTTTTTAAGCCACTAAATAAAGCATCTTTGGAAATATAGGAAATAACAAACTCTTAGCAATATTACTTATCTCTTTGGACTCCTATGCATTATTTTGTAATATAACCTATTGCTTCCCTTTAATGATTTTTTTCATCCTATTCATTAAACTCCATAATCCAAAATGTTGTTTGGATTCCTTATAAAATATTTTCCTACTATCTTTTTAAAAATCTACTCTGTGAAAGTCATTAAATATCTCATTATTTCTGGGAATATTTTCTCATTGAAGACCTACCTCAAAAGCATGACGTATGTGTGAAGATTTGAACTACCATGCTGCTGTGAATTGCTCAATCATTTTAGTTTTTAAAAAGAAGTATTTTTAAATTATGAGTTATGTTTCAATGAATCATAAGAAAAAAGAAAGAAAAGTACTAAATGCTATCTATTTGCAAACAGCAAAAACTAAAATTACATAACTATTAATATGCCTACTTACTTTAAAATTTTATAAATAATGCTAAGTAACTGTTATGGAGCAGGTATCTGCTATAAATATAAATCAATTTTACAAATGTTTCTTTAGGAGGAAAACTCAGAAATAATAAACTGAAGTATTAACAGCTAAGTTTTGATGCCAGTTCTGAGTTTAAGAAAAGAATCTATTTTCAAACATTCAAATTATTCTTTTTATTTTACTAGTTTTAAGATTCACATAACTCCCTAACTAATAAAATTTTAAACATTAGATTCCTTTTTGTCTTTTTGGGATAGGGTCTTGCTATGCAGTTCAGGCTGGCCTTGAGCTCACTTTAGTAGCTCAGGGCTGGTCTCGAACTCACAGTAATCCTCCTGCCTCAGCCTCCCAAGTGCTGAGATTACAAGCATGCACCATCACACCCAGCCTCTTGTTTAAGATATAATATGTTAAACTTCACTGAAAGTTAAGTACTTCCATGGCAAAGAACAACTAAAGAATTTCATGATACCAAGGTCAGTCTATACAGACTTCTAAAAAATATTTTAGAGAGGGACCAAAATGAGCCAAACTCTGCAATTGAAACCAGAAAGAACCCACCAGTTAGGGCAACCAATTAAACATAGGAGAAAAGGTGGTAAAATATAGTAGGTAAAAAGCATATCAACTGTAAGTCAATACATGTCAACTTTAAAAATCAATGTAAGTGAACTTAGCTCTCAAATTAAAAGAAATAGACTGGCACAGTGGGTTAAGAAGCAAAAACCAACAATATGTTGTATGCAAGAAACACAGTAAACTCATAAATAAATTCATAGGTTAAAATTCAAGCAATGGAAAGCAATGCTATATGCTCAAGCACCTCAGAAATAAAAGGAGGGGTAGCAATCCTTTTTGTAAATAGTCTGAACTTCAAAACAAGATTGATCAAATGAAATAAAGAAGACCACTAAATACTACTGTCTAGGGGAAAAATTCAAGACGAAGAGGTAACACTCATAAGTATGTATGGACCCAACAACAGAGCACCCAGCTATATAAGACAAATCTTAATGGACATGAAAAATCTCATATCCAATACCACGGTCTTAACAAGAGACCTTAACACCCCTTTATCCCAAAAAGATAGGTCAAACAGACAAAAAATTTGTGAAGTAGCAGATCTGAACCAGAACTTTTAACAACTGAACTTATTGCACATATACAGTTTTCCACCAAACCAATTCTCACTACACATTTTTTCAGCTGCACATGGGACATTTTCTAAAAGAGACCACATACTACTCTACAGGTCACGCTTAAGTATTTGCAAGAAAACTGAAATTACACCATGCATATTATCTGACCACAGTGCAATGAAACTGGAAATAAATGATACAAGAATTCACAGGAACCCCAGAAATGCATAGAAATTAAACAGCACTCTCCTCAACAACCAATGGGTTACAGAGGAAACTAAACAAGTACTTAAACAATATCTACAGTTTAAAGAAAATTCAAACACAACATAGCAGAATTTATGGGATACAATAAAGGCAGTTCTTAGAGGGGAATTTATAGCTCTGAACTGACATATTAAGAAAATAGAGCGGGAGCAAATAAATACAATAAAGCTACAACTAAATCATATTGAAAAGGAAGAACAAATCAAACCCAAGTCCCAAAGATGGGAGAAAATTATAAATATTAGATCAGGAATTAATTCAATTGAGACAAAGAAAACAATACAAAGAATTAATGAATCTGAAAGCTGGTTCTTGAAAGATTAAGCAAAATTGATGAGCCCCTAGATAGCCAAATCAGAAAGAAGAAACAAAAGACTCAAATTCAAGCAAGAAGGAATGAAAATGGGAGAAATTAACACAGACCTAATGGAGAATTATAAGATCATTAACAGCTACATTGAGAATCTATATTCCTGTAGAATTGAACACATAAATGAAATGGACAGATTCCCACAAAGATACAACTTACCAAAACTGAATCAAGAAGATATAAAAACTCTCAATAACCCAGTAACAGCCAATGAAATACAAAACGTAATAAAAATTCTATGGACTAAAAAGTTCAGGTCTTAATGGATTCACCACTTAATTATACAAGAAATTTAGAGACTGTAACACAATGCTCCTCAAACTCATCAAAAAGTTTAAAAGGAAGCAATCCTCCCAAAATTATTCCTGGAAGCAAATATTATACTGATACCAAAACCAGAGAAAGATGCAAATGAAAAAGAGAGCTAAAGGTAAATCACTACCAGGTAGTATTCATCCCAGGAATATAAGGATGATTCAACGTATGGAAATTTAAAAATGTGAAACACTATATCAGTAGAGCCAAATCTAAAGCCACAAGATCATCTCTATTGATGCAGAAAAGGCTTTCGAAAGAGTCCAATACTCGTTCATGTTCAAAATACCACAGAAAATTGAAATAGATGGCTTCTACTTCACTCTGATAAAAGCCATCTATGAAAATCCAGTGGCTAACATAATTCTAAATGGGGAAAAACTGAAGTCTTTTACTCTCCGATCTAGTACAAGACAAAGATATCCTCTATCACCACTCATATTCAATGTATTTATAGAATCATTAGCTAGAGATATTAGAGAAGTGAGAAAAATAAAAAGAATAAGTAAAAAAGAAGTTGAACTATCATTATTTACACATGACATAATACCCTACTTGGAAGACCCAAAAAATGCCACCAAGAAGCTACTCGAATTAATACGCATATTCAGTAGCATAGCAAGCTAACAAATCAAGACCCAAAAGTCAATAACATTGCTTTACGCAAACTAAAAAAAAAAAAAAGGCACACATACACAGAAAGAGAAATTAGAGAAATGATACCTTTACAATACCACTAAAGCAAATGAAATACTTAGGAATTACTCTAATGGAAGAAGTAAAAGATCTATTCAATGAAAACTACAGTACACTGAAAAAAGAGATTGTAGAGGATTTCAGAAAATTGAAAGATATTCCCTGTTCCTGGATATGAAGAGCCGACATTGTGATGATAACCTGTCTCCCTTATTTGCTGCCCAAATTTAATGCAATCTCAATCAAAATAACATCAACATACCTCTCAGACCTGGAGAAATCATACCTAAAATTTATTTGGAACCAAAAAAGACCTAGAATAGTAAACACAATCCTAGGAAACAAAGATGAGGCAGGAGGCATTATAATACCTGAATTAAAATTATACTACAAAGCTATAGTGATAAAATCAGCATGTTATTGGAGAAAATGGACTTGAGGATCAATGGAATAGATTAGAAGATGAAGAATTAAATGCAAACAACCTCAGTCACCTTATATTAGACAAAGTGGACAAACACGTTCACTGGAAGATAGTCTCTTTTACAAAAGGTGCTGGAAAAACTGGCTCTCTATATGTTGAAAATTCAAACTTGACCCAGGTCTATCAAAATGTAATATATTAAAGTCAAAATGGATTAAACATTTAAATATTAAAACAGAAACACTAAATTTCCTGAAACAGAAAGTAGGAGGAAATCTTCAAGACACCAGGGCCGGCAAACAGTTCACGGACAAAAATCAAAATACATGTGTAACACTTCAAAGAATCAACAACTGCGACCTCCTCTTGCTGAGAAGTTTTACATGCCAAAAGAAATTACAAACAGGGGCCTGGCGGGATGGCTCAGTGGTCTAAAGCGCCTGCTTGGGAAAGTTTAGGCGGCTTCAGGGACCGCGGTTCGATCCCAGGCACCACATGCTGCGCCAGCCCTTCCCTTGGGGTGGGCTGAGTCGGCCATAAAAATGAATGAATAAGCAAACAAAGGTTCTGAAACAAGAAAAAAATAAATAAATAAAATTTAAAAAATTCTTAAAAAAAAAAAAGAAATTACAAACAGTTAAAAGACAACCACAAAATTTTGAAAAAAATCTTAACTTAAATACTTATTATAATTCAGACAAAGTACTACTATCTAAAAGTTATATAGAAATAAAATCGTTAGGGTTCCAAAATTCAAAGAAGCAAACCAGAAATGGACTTCAGAGATGAACACACACTTCTCAGAGGAAGAAATGTTACAAGTTTATAAATACATGAAGAAATGCTCCACATTGATAGCCGTCCATGAAATGCAAATTAAAACAGCACTTACTTATTATCGCACCCCAGAAAGTATAGCTATCATAAGGAAATTAACCAACAACAAATGTTGGAGAGGCTATTAGGAAAAAAGGAGCACTTCTCCACTGCTGCTTGGAATGCAGACTTGTGCAACCATTATGGAAAGCAGTGTGGAGACTCCTTAAAAAGCTAGAACTATAAATCTCATTCAATCTAGGTATCCTCCTATTGAGAATTTTCCCAGAAGAACTCAAAACATCATATCATACTGATGTTTGTGTTATGAACACTTACTATGAAAGCATATTATGTTATGAAAGCATAATTTGTGATTGCCAAATGTTGGAAACAAACAAAATGCCCATCACCTGAAGAATAGTTGAAAAAGATGAGGTATTTTTATAAAATGGAACATTAATCAGCTACAAAACAAAAAAAAAAAAAATGAGAAACTAGAAGCCCTCATATATAAGAGGAATTATCTTGAAGATATACTCATAAGTGAAATAAACCAGACCTAAATATGCAAATATAATACAGTCTCCCTAGTATGAGAACACAGAAGAAGAAATAAAAAAAGAAAGGCATAACACATCTAAATGAAAATCAAGTACTTAAGGGTTAAACAATGAAGAGACAGCAAGTAGATAAGTTAGGAAACATGGCAGGGGAAAAACCTTGCGCTTATATTCAAAGGACGAATTAGACAATGGTCCTAAGAATCTCCAACAGGTTTTTTTTAAACTGAGGATAGCAATGTGTAATACTAAAATTATGCTTTGAATGTCGCCCATTCTGATCTTTTAGGTATGTACTGCTTCTAATGTCATTTCTATTATTTCTGTACTCTCAGGTCAATTTCTTTTTAAAAAAAAAGTGAAGGTTAATAAAAGAGAATAACAGACAAGGAAAATGCCATAGGATTAACCTACTACAATTTTGTATATGGTTAGATTTCCAAATTGCTGTGTAAAAAATGTGCAACTATTTTTGTATCACATTCTATAGGGATTTATTAGAATATCAATGATTGATAGAAAATACCAGTTTCATGTTAAGACTAAGGCATTTGATATTCAGCAGTTCAATGATGCTAAGCTCAAGTATCTATGTTACAGAGTAATAGTATCACTAAGCTTCTCTTTTGGAGGGTTAACAACTTAAGTTTGCAGACTAAAAATTAGAGAAGAAGAAGAGCTACAAAGATAGCCAATATTTTGGCCCTAGCCTTTTAAAGTCAATGAGGACTCAGGACATAAGAGAACCTGTACTGTAACATCCTATAACTCAGAGGTGTTCCAAATTTTCTTTTCACAGAGATTATGGGCCACATTGAAAAGGGTTTTATGATATACAGTGTGCCTAAGGAGAGTCACCGAGAGATAAATCTTTCTCTCAGATCTTCACTGACAGCAAACTGGTGAAATTATGGCTATGACTCATCCAGAACACTGACACTGACAAAAGTTCTACAAAATGCTGTACATAGTTTCAATGTAAATCCTGAGGGCATTTAACTAACCGTGTCAGATACAAAAGTTACTTGTTTTGTTTTATAGTTCTTGCTTCACCTTGGCCTTAACAATGCAGCAGAAATGTTTAACCATGAACCATAAAAAGTAAAGCCAGGTAAGTATGCTGAGCTGTAAGTGGCTCAAGTCAACAGCTCTGACAATGATATTTCTTCTAATAACCCACTATTATTATGGAATATTCAACTATGCATAAAATTACTTTCTCTTAGCTCAATGAGAAGAAATATTTGTACCAATAATGTTTTGAATAATTATCATGCCTGCATGTTTTATTCTGATCAACTACTTTGAAAACAATATGCATTGTATTAATTATTGTGACTGTCCTACTAATGTGTTTAGAAACTGTCTCGTTTTTATTTCTTAGTAAAAGTAGTAGGGGCTGGAGAGATATCTCCGAGGCACAAGTGCCTGCCTGCCAAGTGCAAGGTCATGAGTTTGAATCCCGGTACTGAAAAAAAAAAAAAAAAAAGTAAATAAAAGTAGTATGGGCTGGTGAAATGGATCAGTGGTCTAAAGCACCTGCTTAGGCAACCACAGAGACTATGGTTTGATCCTTGACTCCACATGCTGTGCCAGCCCCACCCCCAGGGCACACTGATCTGGCCATAAAGTTTTTTTTTTTAAGTAACGAAATTATTTTGAAAACACTCCATTTGACTTAGGTGAGTGGTCAATCATAGATGTATAGAAAAATAAGATAAAATGATACTTTCAGCTTTCATTAACAAATTTTTGAACTTTTCCCAAGTGTAAAGTTCATTGTCTTATTACTGATTTTTTCTCATAAAGGAAATGAATGGAATGGAATGGAATGTATTTAGATTTGTAAAATATCATCAAGCATTGCATAATGAAAAGAAATCGACTGGTTACTTTCTCTGGTTTTGATATTTAATTAAAACCCTAAGTTAATTTAGGAGAAGCAACCATAGTTTTTCTGATTTGTAAAAAGATAAGCCATGTTTGTTGCATATATATATATATATATATATATATATATTTTTTTTTTTTTTTTTTTTTTTTTGCAAGACCAGAGTTCAACCTACAACCTTGTACTTGCCAGGCAGGCACTAGTGTCACGGAGTTATCTCCCTGGGCCCTTTTGCTAATTATATTTGCTATGCCTTTTATTTCATAATTCCTAATTTAAGTCTTTTAATTCCAAGTTCATGTATATCTGTGATATAATCTTTATATTATCATTTCTTTTAGTAATCAATCCAAGAGACTGAATATGGTAATTTTAGGGAAATACTTAAAATAACATCACAATCAAGAAGTACAGCACTAATATGCTGTATTATACACCATGAAAGGGACTCATTAGATTTTGAAGTATCTTAAATTGACATTACAATTTTTCACTTAAGGAGAAAAACAATGACTAATTTTAGAAATTTGACACTGATGAACATATAAATATACCTATATGCTTTCTCAGAGCATCATAGATTTCTGAAACATAAATATTGTGTAATTAAGTAAATACACACAAAAGAACTTGCCTTTTCTAAAAGTGGTTGGATACATCAGTGGAAGTGTGGCACCAGTCAGACCATGGCCACAAAGTATCTATAGTGCCTTAGTGTACTGGCTGCTGCCTCAGAAATGAAGCAGGAGCCAAGTATTTAATGAGAGATTGTGCTGGGTTGATTTTCTCTTCAGGCTTATTATATGCGCTATATCAGCAACTGCAGGGAAAAAGTCTCTAAAATAATAAATGACCTCCTTCAACAAACACTGACATTGAGTTTCTAGGGCTCTCATAATTTACCAAAATATAAGATATAGAATTGAAAGTTGAATGAAGTTCTTTTTGACTAAACATTAAGCTTACACTAAAATATTCAATGGTTAATTAAATATCTCATGGATCACATGAGCACAATTACTGAGAATGATTTAGAGTCTGAACTTAATTTACAGAAAGTCTATTTTATTTCTCCCCTGCTCACTTTGATGATTCATTTTATTATTTCATATCATACTCTAGAAATGGAAAGAAACAAAGCCTTTGTTTTGAATAAAGTGTATTTGTAAGGAAAAAGATTTGTGATAATTGTCCTTTATCCTTATAACAGTTACAGATGAAAGGTTTTAAGAATGTGAAATGGAATAGAATTAAACTCGTGCTTAGGCTTATTACTATAATGATACTCTTACATAAGAGTGGAGATCAGCACATTTCCAGAACTCACCATGTCATTCTTGGGAAACAAACCGAAGACTCCTTGACTTACATCTTAAAAGGTAATTCATTTAGAAATAAGAAAATGAGTGTCAACATGAGTAAAAGAGATAGTCTTTCTATAGACAACCACGGGAGATAAACACTAAGGAAACCATGCCTTTCTCAATAACATCCCAGAAAATGTGAAAATTATAGTATTCTGAGAAAAGAGATGGAAGCAGATTTGAGAAAATTGAAAAATATTCCATGTTCATGGAGAGGAAGAACCAACATTGGTAAAATGGCCAAACTCTCAAAATTGTTATACAAATTAAGTGCAATCCCAATTAAAATACAATTAGCATACCTCACAGAGCTAGAAAAAAAGTTTTCTCAAATTCATTGAGAGCTAGAATAGACCTCAAATACAAAAATTAATCCTGGGAAACAAGGGGAAGGCAGAAGATATCACAATCAGTGACCTGAAATTATACTGTAAGTTTGCCACAGTAAGATCAGCATGGTCCTGGCATAGACACAGACCTAAGGATTAATGCAACAGATTAGAAGAAGCAGACACAATTGCAAATATACTCGGCCACATTATCTTTGATAAAGGGGCAAAATAGGCTCACTGGAAGAAATATAGCCTCTTTAATAAATTGTGCTAAAAAAAACTGGCTTTCCACACGCTGAAGGCTGATAGACCTTGATAGACCCGTGCCAATCACCATGCACAAAGTTACTATCAAAATGGGTCAAAGAATTAAATATTAAAACAAAAATAGTAAATCTTCTGGAGGAACATATAAGTAGAAATTTTAAATATATAGAGGTAGGAAGTGAATTCATGAGCAAAAACCAAACCACAAAGGAAATACTTCAAAGATTTCACAAGATCTCATCTTTTTGAAGTATTTCTGCACTTCAAATCTCCAGCAGAGTAAAAGGAAAATGAACAAGTGGAAAAAAACTATAGCTGACTGTCCCTCAGACAAAGGCCTTCTATCTAGAATATAAAAAGAATTTAAAAAATCATGCCCCTCCAAATTTAAAGACCCAATCAAAAAAATTAGCATCTGAAATGAAAATATACTTCTCAGAGGAAGAAATGGTCACTTGAGAAAAGCAAGTGAAAATGGCCCTCACCTCAAGAAGAAACGGCTAATACCAAGAAGCCAATGATAAATGCTGAAGAGGCTGTGGAGGAAAAGGAATTCTTCTGTGCTGTTGATGGGGGTGCAGAGTGGTACAATCACTATGGAAATCAGTATGCAGGTTCCTTTAAAAGCTAGGATCGGAGAACTCATTCAAGCCAGCTATTCCACTCCTGCATATGTTTCCAAAAGAACCGAAAACCTCACACCACAATGTTACTGTGCACCCAGGTTTACAGCAGTGCAATTTGTCATTGCTAAATCCTAGAAACAATGCAGACAGCCAAAACTAAAGAATGGATAGGGAAGATAGGTTTTTTTTTCTTTTTTATGTATTTAGTAGAGGGTCTACATGTCTCAGTACACAGATTGGACTTGTAGTTATCCTACTGTTTTCAGCTTCCCAAGCACTGGGATTACAGGTATGCACCACCATGTCCAATCTCAATTGCTGTCTCATTACACCCCAGGTACTGAATCCTTTGTCCCTGAGTCTGCTTAAACAGGCCCTTTAATCCTCAGAGCTATCTGTCTAGCCCAGATATGGTACTTTTACACATTGGTATATTATTCAACTATAAAACAGGTTAAATTTGAATCTTTTGTTGGTTAATGGATGCAACTGGAGAACATACTCAAGTGAAATAAGTCAGACCCATGTGTGCAAATATCGTTTTGGCTCCTTAGTGTGAGAACCTTAAACAGAGAGAAAAATGGAATCTGAAGGGTATAATAAATACTAGGAAGGGGAATAAACTTATTCAAAAGGAAATAGTTACTGAGCTGAGAAGAAGGACGGGAGAAGGAGTGGGGGAAAGAGATTCAGCTATGTATATAAGAGGGATATACATACACAGTTGTAACAACTGTGTTTTGCATTTCTGCTGGTCTATGGAAAGATGCAGTTAATGCTTCAATTTATTTCTTCATTCTTCAATTGTCTGTACTTTTTGTCTTCTTAAATTCTTATACATTCCCTTCTTCTAATTCGACATGCATATATCTGATAATATGTATAACTGGTTGGAAGACAATACTAGGTATTATAATAAATACTGTGGAGTTCATATTACTTTGTCAGGTGAAATCATGTGTCTCTTTTAAATTCTAATTTGTACTCTTCAAAACGGAGTAAAAAAATATATATTGATTAAAAACGTTTGTCGAACACAGAGCTAGATTGGTGAGATGAGCTTTAGGAGGCTTAGATTCAATAGCCTCCAACATCACAAGCTTCACTGGTGGCACACTGCAATTGCAAAACCTTTGACTGTGTATGTATCTGCTTCCTCTTAGTCCAAAAAGAAGTATATTCTTTCCTTTTTTTTTTCTTTCTTTCTTTTTTCTATGCAACATCAAT